>KK499834.1:747204-906657 GCA_000688715.1 Glossina pallidipes
TCTCTCTCTCTCTCTCTCTCTCTCTCTCTCTCTCTCTCTCTCTCTCTCTCTCTCCAATCAACACGACACATATTCGCTATATACAACATTGCGAATTTAACACAAATATAAATTTATATCATTCGTGCGTTACATTTAAGTTTTCATCTGTACGCCTAAGTGGAACCTTTTATTAATCGAAAACCAATACATATATAAATAAACACAATCGGGATTGAGTATGAATTCTATCTATCCTATCATTGGATTTCATTTATTGCATAAAAGAATTGTGTTCTTGTAAAGTTTCCCACAAAATCTTAAGCGCTTTTCTTCACCTATCATAGGAGTTAGATTCTATCAGTAACTCTATAAAGAGCTCTTAATAAGCGGAAAAATACTGTGAACAAATTATAAGGTGAACTTGTTCATTAAATGAACAACTTTGCATTAGTTCTTCCAAACCTTCCCATCGGCTATAATGCATCTATAACAACATTTTCTTTTTGTTTAAATTTCTCCCCTCCGTTCCGACCTTCGATGCGTTCCTCGATCGTGTTTCTATCTTCTCAATCGAGCTGAGCTGACATTATCCCCGGAAAAACGATTTAGGTTGATTCAAACGCAAGGGCTACAATATTAGCAATGGCATTAACTCCTAATCAACGTCCAGAGATGTTTGCTATTCTCCGAAACATTGCTCGTCTTGAAATCGTTCGCGGCCTTCCTTCAAGTCTCTGTACCACTTGCGAATATTTTTTTGCGATATAGTCTCCTTGCCAAAGACCTTCGATAAGACAACATTCTCCACGTTTCCGTGGCAAAATATTAATTCGCCATGCAAATCTTTTGGTCAACCAAAGAGGAGCCAATAAAAATCAAAAAACTATCCTTTCTGTGTTTACGAAAATACACGCAACTCTGCAGCAATTGAATAAACTGGATTGGATCCTTATATATGAAGCAACCAATTTCAGCTGAAAGTGTCAATAACATCTAATATATAAGAAGTGCGATCGATTTTCGAATTTCTTTTTTTTTTTTTAAATGTTGGTGCGCATGTTCCCAACATATGCTGACATTACCACCCATTTGGCATTTTTTAATAAAGGTTAGACGTGTTTTGGTGTACTTGGCGATTTTTTGCTATCGAAAAAAATGGATCAAAGAATCTATACTTGATTTTGTGTGGAAAGTAAAATGAATGGCTCCAACTCACTGACTGCGGCATTTGGCAAATCTACTTTCGACGAAAGATAGTTTAAAAGTGAGGCGAAAGCTCTTCACAGAAGCCCGAGTAGATGTTAATGACGATGCCCGCCTTGGACGCCGCAGCGCGTCAACAACCGATGAGAACATTGAAGCAGTGAAGAAAATTGTTATAAAGACCCGTCTCCCCGAATCACTATTAAAGAAGTCGCTCCGGATGACGACACATGCATGCTTGGCGCATGCTAAGCGCATGAAACATCATAGATGTTGCACAGCCATAATGCGCCAGCTCACACGTCATTACTTGTCCGATTTTCGATTCTCTCTTGTTTTCATAACTAAGACTAACTTGAAGACCGCAAGAGTCCGGAAGAGCTCAAGGCCATACCAAAAAGCGCACATCATAAGTGCTCCGTGGATTGGAAAAAGCGGCGGCACAAGGGTGGTTACTTCGAAGAGGACAAAATAAATATGTATTGATGGATAAATAAATATTTTTGGGGAAAAATAAAAAGCCTTTTTTTTTTGTTGAAAACACCTCGTATACATTGAAACTCCACGAGGAAGCCTATCACTATCAACCGGCAATAAATAAGGTCAATACCTCAATGCGAAGTTTAAATGTAATATTCACCTACTTTTTTAATCACGATAGTTTCCACAGTTCATCAGCCTCTATAGCAAAATCGATTTAGCCAAGTCTGTCTATTTGGCTGTCAGTTTAAAATCACGATTACGACCTCAAAACCCTATCTACAAAAACACAAACTTAATAACAAGTTTTCGCTAACGCTCTTGTCAAGTTGACATTAGGTCGACACTTATTGAAACTTCTTTACATGCACTTGCACACAATTGCCAAGAAATGGGAATTACAGACGGAAAACTGCAAGGTTTCTTGTTTAGATTTTCAATTTAGAGAAAAGTTTCTGTGTATCGCAAATTTTTTAATTTTCCCTAAAAAACTTGATGTCGAATTCTTAATGATTACAAAAGGGGTCATACATGTGTAGGAGACTCAATTTGTACAATTGCCTGGAAAGTACCACTAACAGCCTTATTTTGGCATTGGCATCGTTTGGTGGTCGTAACATTGTCATTATCTCTGGCCCGTTGCATGATGGTATTCCGAAGCTAAAGTGGCATTGAATTTGCGTCAGAACAGATTTATTTGTTAAGACACGACGTTGGCAAATGAAACAAATTGAAGGTAAATTATTAAGCTATTATTTTAATATAATAATAAAAAGCCATAAACAGATAACAAGACCGGTTTTACGGTTGTTCGTTCGAAACATATGTTTAGTGATCTTTTAGTGATTGTGCTTAGAATAAGGCAGTTAATCTCACACAAAAATATGTTTCACGTTATATAATACAAGACGATTCGCTATACTATTCTACCGGCATATGTCAATGAATGAGTTTTGACTTTACTTTACATTCAAGTATTGCGCGTAGAATAGGTTGGTATTTATAGGTCATGCTCTTAAATTAACTACAACTTTTCCCTTCTCTTTTCCACTCTATATTGCTTATCTTGCAGTGTTTATTAATTTTATGCGGATGTATGTAATACCCGAAAAGGTCTTATGCAGATCCACCTATTATTACACTGATGTATTCAATCTTGTCTGTCCATTTGTCCGTTCAATCTCTGCCCATATATTTTTATATTTAACCTACACATACACAGGTCACAATTTCTTAGATATTTTGATGAAATTTGATTTGTTGCTGTGGCGTTAGGACGAGTCCTAATTAAAGTGCATTGGATCGCAGCATTTTCACCTCTTTTTTAAAAAGTTATTGTATGAAATATATTGAATTTTTTAGAATGCAAAAATCGCTGTGCAATAATATGTCGGCTTACTCAAGAGATGTGGAAAATTAAATCGAATGAGTCGATTTTTGGACCCATCTCCTTGTATAACTGTTTCTAATAAAGGAAAGCCCTGATAGGGGTAAACGATCTAGTATTTAACATTTCACAATAACAATCAGTTCATAATAATAGGCACAAAAATCAACTGCACCGTTGCAGACTAAGTAAATTTGTTTCGCGGATGCCAGTCCGTACAGGAATACGCATTATATGCGAGCCTTTGTTTACTTTTTAGTAATTTATGACAAAAATAGGTAAATAATAATAAGACCTGTGAGAAGGAGCTTGAATAACTTTACAGAGTTTTGATCATACCGGTTTTGGGTCCACATGAAGGCTTCTATAAAAAGTATGCCCTTAAATGGAAACAAAGTATAATCGTTGACATATTATCAACAATTGCTGTGTAGGATATCTAATGGTCGGTCTTGATACGCTACAACATTGTTAATTGTTTATTATCGATGTAATGATTTAATTTATTAGAAATAATAAATCATTATATCTTTCCAGGTATTTCTTTACATAATTCGAGGAATAAGCGGCTGAATGAAAGTGCAGAAGACCAATAAGAAACTATACACCATACACCACTTGTGGTACAAGAGTATATGAAATTTGTGCGGATGTATGCAACATCCAGAAGCACGTGAGAGAAAGTTATTCTGAATCCATTTAAGCTTGTCTGTCATTTTATCTGTCTGTCCGCATGTATATATTATTTTGAAAGTATTTTGGACAAATTTAGTACACAGAGAGATGCTATTAAAAACGGTTCGGGTCGGACCACATCCCAAATAAAACCTTAATTTGAAATGTCGTTATATAAATATCTATATTGAACGAAGTAAGTGTAAATGTGGACCGCACCACACTACAGTTTTCAGTTGCTTTTTATTCATAGAATATTTAGAAGAAACTGAATTTTCTCTTTAAAATATTTTATGATAATAGAATTATTTTTAAAGCTGCATACAGAAAAACATAGGAAGAGAAGAGAATACATTTAAATACATTCCTTCTATCGATATTACATATATATATAATACTTAACATGTAATATTCGAGAGTGACAGAGAGATGTCAAGAAGGTTTAAAGAGGCCTCAACCCTCATAAGGTCCCTGTCAAGTTTCATCGGTTAATTAAAACTTGCACTTTGAAATATGATACACCGTTGGAAAGGTTACAGATCAAGGATTCACGTGGCTAAGTAAACTTTCAGTTTTGACATTTGACTCGTATTTGACATAATATAATCACTTTTCCATACCAAATTTTAATTAGTGAACATAAAGGTGTGTTTTCTTTATAAAATTTTTCAAAGAAAAATTCCCGAAAGTTCTATTTTAACTATATTTTGATTTAAATCCTTTAAATCCTTCCCAGACTTGGTTAACCTTGGAGCTTCGTAAAAATTTTTGGTTTATGCCTTCGCTAGTTAAATTTAAATATAATATAACTTCACATCGCTTCTTTAGACCATCAGTAGAAAGATTTTACTCGAAATCTTGTTGCTAACATTAAATATGAATAAAACAAATGAGTTTTAAATAAGTTCTGACATGTTTCGCAAACGCCAGGTATGCGGATTAATACAACAGTTAATATGCTCGGAAAAGTCATATCAGAAATTTTCATTTGAATTATTTTATGAGTCTTTCCGCTTAAAAGGCAAGTGTCACACAAATGCAATGCACGTATCATTATAACCTCATCACCTAATGGTGGATATGAAAACACCAAAAAAAGGCACAAAACAGACAGACGCATTAGCTAACTGAGCAATAGCGACTACAATAAAACACAGAATACAAAGCACCCAGTTTACGTCAACAATAAAGAATATATAACAAAACGACAAATTGCTCATACAAATAACGCTAAATGACTATGAAAATTAACAAACATTTATCATATATTTACGTAAAATGTAAAAAAATGTAAATGTCAAAAAAAAAAAAAAAAAAAAAAAAAAAAAAAAAAAAAAAAAAAAAAAAAAAAAAGTAAAGAAAAGCAAAACAAAACCAGCGGAATGGTATGTACATGTGTACGGATGGATACCTATACAATGCTAACTATTTGTACAGTTTAATAGGTCCATTCCATTAGTATTTGTTTTGTTTTCTGTTGCGTTGATAAAGCACATATAAATTAGAAACAATCGTGTATTACAATTTATTCATATCAATTTCGGAAATAACACTCTGGGCTGACAAGCAGGCAGACTCATGGTATATGCATGCATCTACGCACACATACGTGTATAAATATATGTGAAGCAACAAAAACAACATCATCTCTATCGTCATCATCGTCAGCTTTATCATAAATATGAACAACATCATATGAAGACGGTATGAATATATACGTGTATACGTGTATAAATGTACATTCTAGGTATATAGCCGCACACTTCTCATCAACATTTTACTACAACGACATATGCAATAATAATTCATACTGAAAGAAAACACATATAAATTACAATTATTATCCTAAAGCACTCAGGCGTGCATTGAGTAAGAGAGGAATGCATAACTACCCATACGGACACATAAGAGTTTAGTTCACTAATACACATATATGTATATACACACCCACACACACATTTACTTATTTATATATGATACACACACATAATACACCAACATTAATACTACATATTAAACGAGCTTTTATGTAATATGTCGTCTAAAAACTACTGAACCCTTGGACTCCACGATTACGAAACTCTCGACATATGCATTGGCTTTTTATTCCACGACGATCTCGTCTCTCTCTCATACGTATCGACTACTTTTATTCGATGGCAGCCTCAGGTTTCTATCCGAATCATTTCATATTAAATTTCTGCAATCTTTCATCGAAAACATGTACAACTTACTTTTGAAACCAATTTAACCTAATCCGGCGACTCCTCCACGTATCGAAACGAATGATAGCTTAACGTCGCGTTGGGATTTTCTATAAAGACTCCGCAATTGTTATATAAAATCGCTTCAACCAAGTTTTGGCAGGGATCCGAGTACATAGTGGCGAGTCGTGCTACTTGCACTTGCAATTTATCCATAACACTTAATCTCATTTTTTTGACCGTCCGCATGGGGCTACAATCTACATTACGGAGATGTCTCTTGCTTCTCCACACAGTTCGACGTTGTTTGTGGCAAATTTAACGCGCGCTCTTATGCCTTTCATGCTCGAAGACCGTCGGTTATATTTTTCAGCTCCGTTGTTTTTGATAAAATAGCTTGTTTATAAATTGAGAAGAACATATATTAATAAAAATTAAACTTAAATTAGAAACTGATTTAATGTTTATTTGCAAAATTCACTGAACTCTCCACACACATTCTAATTTACATTTGCATTAGGCTCACCCGTCAAATGATACTTAACATAACATGTTACTCATGACTTGTATTAACTAATTCAGTAATTTACTTCGTAAGTAAAAGTCTCAATACTTTTTAGCCATTCAGGTATTCATCCGTATGCATGAGTATATAAATTCCTAAAAACACATTTGTTTATTTTGTTTATCATTGTTATTATTTCTATCGTTTTGTGTTTATGCCTTCAATATTACTGTCTGTGGCTATGTGCATACTTTTCTAATGCATGCATAGAACGCATGTGTGTGCTTGGCATTATACATGTATATGGACATTTATGCATATATGTTATCTATGCCGGTAAATCTACCATATTAATTAATGAATGAATAAAATGCAATGGTGCCAAAGTGTAGAAATGAATGTACGGGGAAAGAGAGAGAGAGAGAGAGAGATTCAGTTAGAGTATGTGTGTGCGTGTTTGTTGTTATTGCAAATGAAAATATGACATTTATTGTTTTTGCTTAAATAAAAATAGTTTTATTATCTTTATTTTTTTACAATGCCAGCAGATATTTGCATAATATTTAAAAAGTATTACTAATAACAGTTTTTATTGATTGTGCTTTCTTTCTTTTTTTCTTTCTCTCTTTCTCTCTCTCTCTCTCTCTCTCCCTCTGTCTATATTCCTTTCTATCTATCTCTATCTTTATCTGTACGTCTCTCTCCATCTATCTACCTATCTGTCTTTCTACCTGACTACCCACCTACCTACGTACCTGTCTATCTATCTACCTATCTATCTTTCTCTCTCTGTCTATCTATCCATCTATCTCTATTTCTCTTACCTTTTCTCTCCATGTCCCTTTCTATCTCTCCCTCTCTCTGTCTATCTACCTCTATCTATCTCTATTTCTCTATCTCTATCTACGTCTCTATCTCTAGCTATCACTCTCTTTACCTCTATCTCCCTCACCAGGCCACTCACTCTCTGTCTCTCTTTTTTTTACCGCAATCTCTCTCTCTCTTTCCATCTGTCTGTCTTTATTGATCTCCTTCTCATTCCTTATTATTATACCTTGTTTCATCCTTTCGCATTTTTACAGTGTCTACCGCAGGACAATGGAGCAGAAGGCTTACAAAATTTGCAATTTATATCTTTAAGATGCTAACTGGCATTTAGTCTTAAACTTTCCCTACACACGTTTGTCAAAGACAGAATTCTTCTTTTTTAATTATTTCTATAGATTTTAATTTCGGACATCATCGTAGGTTTCCCACGAACTTACTGAATAAAGTGAGAATTTTATTTTCGACTAATGTCTCATTTCGAGTCACTCAAAAATCAAATTCAGAATGGAGTCTATAGATATGATCTCAAAAGCAACTCCTTAAAATGATGAATGTCCAAAGTTCGTTCTGATTCGTTTGGGCATTTGTTTGGTTCTTTTTTTCTAAGTGTAGTAGGAACCACCAAAAAATGTTTTCTGGGTATTTCCGTGAAAGCCTTCGTCCGATAACGCAAGGACTGGTGTTTAAATATTCATAGCCATATTTCGAAGTTGAAAAATTTTGTTGACTTTGAAAAGAACATTGGATAACATCTACATAAACAATTAAGAACGCTATAGTGGGACAAGGCCGACTATAAGATACTCTAGATCGCTTCGCCTAATACAATCATTCACCCATTTCCTTAAAAATACACCAAAAATTATACACTATTCCCATGCAAATGCAAACGTCAACTAACGTTGAAATCCGATTTACTGGTCAATATTACTTGTGATAAGGATATATTAAGTTTACGTATACGTACCTGCACTCAGAAGGAAATATAGGAAAAAAGGAAATAGACCTAATATTTATTATGCGGATTTACGCTTGTCCATCTGTCAGTCTGCTGTCTGCCTATGTATACAGACATGTTTTGGTGTAGGTAGGAATGCTATTAAAAACGTTTCAGATTGATCCATTTTTCCGACCACTCCGCTCATATAATACCCTGTTCTCAAAAGTCTAAACTGTAATGCCCGACTGATCGCACGTCTCGTCATAATTGTGCTAACATTTTCAAAATACATCCAACTCTTCTTGTATACACTTTTTTTCCGCTGATTTTGAAGTGATTCGATTCGTCAGTAAGAACAAATGCACTTTTTTAAAAAAATTTTTTGCTCTAACATGAATTCTAAAAAAACATGTTTTTTTAATTCCAATTTTGACACAATTTTACAGGAAAAAAATATATTTGGGGGCAGACCGCGTTCTCAACTCAGTCGGTTTATGGTCACGTATGTACTAATGACTTGGTCTACTACGGAGAAGATCCGAGTTTTATGATTAGTCTTCATTTGAATCCAATCCAAGAATTGTGCTACATCTGTCTTTCCTAGCTACTAGTGATAGCATTTTTGGTCCAATGCAATGCTGTGCGCGCTTGCTGTCAACTAGCGATGAATAGTTGCAAAGTTGGTTCTTCTTTCTAATTTCCATTTAAATTTTTATATATTTTACTTATGCACTGAATTTTCATTGTACACTAACTTCATTTTTTTTTTTTAATAAAAAGTGATTGTTTTTGTTTTATATATATATAAAATGAATTTCGTTACTACTTTTTTTGCACGATCTTTTGGGAAAATATTTATATTTATAATATTTATTGACCATATGGCACATATACTTTTTACACGGTTTTCTAAGGATTGTATCTAACGTGTAAAAAAAAAAGAGCTGAGTGTACTGTAGATTGGCTCAAACTATCATTGTTTTGATCCGATGAAGAGAAATCTCATTAAGCGTACAACAACAACGACAACAACAACGGCATAAATATGTTTGATTTTAACTTTTATCGAATAACAATTCTGTCTGGTTTTGCAAATAAAAAAAGAATACTTTTTGTCACATTTGCTAAGCACTTAAATGGTATTCAATATGCATACATATATATATAACATTTATTGCAATTTCTCCATTTAAATGCTAAGAGCCGATTTATAACAATTTTATGAATGCATTTTATACTTTTACAGAATACTATATTTTTTTAAATCTCTCAATATTTGCTTGCAATAAAATCTCTTAAAAATTGCTAATATTTTATTGCTTTAAAGCTGAAATTGAATGAAAATATTGCAACAGCTTGGACAAGAAGGAAAAATAAAATGACTAACCTACGTTACCTGCAATTTGGAACAATTAAATACTTTGGTGTCCTCAAATAGGCGATAATTTTCTACTTCTACACGTTGCCTCAGTATGAGCCGACATTTAAATTGCAGTGGCATAGATATGTCCTCGAATGTACGGTACAATATGTTTCACAAATTGATAACCAATGGGGACTAATTAATTTGTATGCAACCTATCTATTGGGAAATGATATTCTTAATTACTTACGATTTATTGAGGTAACCTTTGTGTGTCTTTAAAATAAGTTAAAGACAATCACTATCAAAGGCCCGACATTAAATACTCCAGTGATGCCCTGCCCTACCGTAATTGTTTGAAATGTTTAATTTTTTCCTTTTTTGTTTATTCAATGATTGTGACGCACTTTCATGTAACATTGATATAAAAAATGTTGCAACTTTTTATACCCCACACCAATAGTGGTACAAGGAATATTAAGCTAACGCCGACGTATGTAACACGCGGAAGGGCTTAAGATTGACCCACATTTCATTATGCCGATCGATTCAGAATCGTAATCTAAATTGATCTAAACCTGACTGTCCGCCTGTCCATGTAAATTTGTGTTCAAACTACAGATCGCAATTTTTGAAATATTTTGATGAAATTTTGTACAATGACGTGTTTCGATCCAAGGACGGTGATGAAAATGATTTAAATAGGTCCACGTTCTCGGCCATTCCTCCTATAATGCCCTATTCTGGAAAGTCGTTATGTGGAAAAAAATTGCAATTTTAAAAATTTCTCGGCAAAGCGGCTAAGGAGTAGTATTTCGTCATTCTAAATTGGTATGAAAACTTTGGACCAGGTGGGGCAATTTTTGAACTCCCTCTCATATAGCAAAAACTGAAGTCCTTACGACAAAAAAGTATAATTTTCAATACTTCATGGTGAAAATTACATCATAATAGTAATTGAACATAAAAAATTAACTGTACCATATTTGGACCATCTTGGCCTATTGTTTGGATCCTATCCTAATAAGGATTTTCACGAAAATTGATCCTTCGTAAAGCAGAAAACCCGAAGTTTTAATATGTAGTGATGACAATTGACCCATTTAGGTCCTGCCCCATGTAAGGATTAAACTTGTACTACATTAGGTTGCTTCCCCATAAATATGCACTTGAAAAATATGGCTTTATATAAAAAAAAAAAATATTGTTACGGAAATCCCGAATCCATTTCATTGCAGCTAATAACTTTTCCCACAAAATAAATTTCCTAGACAGGGAAAAACCATGTGCACATTCGCGGCGCGTTATGCAGCGAGCCGGCAGACGGAAAAGATTAGCGGAAAAGCAGGTTAACGGATCAAAAACGAAGCCCTGAATATGCCTATAAAAATGTATATAAATAGGCTATTTGCGGAAGGCAGAGCCAGTAGCATGGGAACATTTGAGTCGAAAAGGAATATTAAAGTTGAGAAGTCGAGAGTATTGCCAAAATAAAATGTAAATAATCCTAGCCTTAAAGAAATAGATTGTAAATAAAGAAACTTGAAGTTAAAAGAATTTTGAAATGTATTTCTCTGTAGTGATACGGACCGTATCGCGAAAAGCGAAGTTCGTAACAATATAATTCTTGTGTTCTTTAATAAAAATAAGAATTGTGTTAGACAATGTGGTGTAGAATAGTTAATGGTTGGCGTTGTCCGACTATACTGTTCTTACTCGTTTTTTTTTTTTTGTTCTTTAAAGAAAAATCTTACTGGACAGCAGCACGATACTCAGCAAGGGAGATTGCAAAAAAATTATATTTTTTTTTATCTTAACGCGAACTTCTTCATAATTCCGACTGTGTTAGTTAGGGTAGAAATCGGTCCATTAATCATTTGCGCTCATCGAAATATCGAACGCATTCCATTTTAGTAATGCTAACGTTTTTCGTACGGGTTTTGCCATATGGGATACAGAGTAGTTTTAATAAAAAATTCTAAGAAAACCGTTTATCATCAACTGAGTTGCATCAGTGATCCCAGTGACGGCACCGTTAAAATACCCAGTACGCTAACGCTAGGCTGATGCCCAAAAGCGAAGACAGTTTGAATGTTATTTGATCTCGTGTATTCCGTGTCCATTTTTCACCTCTCAAATTTCATTCAGCAGAATTGCAGAGCTTACAATAAGGCGTGTTCTTTTGATATCGATCTTTCGACGCTCACTATACAGTGCGAGGTAACTTATGCTATATCGTAAAAGCTTACTTACACAGATGGATATGTCATTGCTTCAAACGACTCTCTATAATATCCGTTACGCCCTGTGTTAGAAATCTACAAAAACTTATACACAATCATATTACAATTAGTTACAAATTCCCGCCAAATCGAATGAAAATGAAACCTATAATGCTGTAGCATTATCGATTCATCATATTCTATTCACTCATTAATCACCTATGCTAAGTTTACACTTTCTCGTATTTCCATATAATGTAAACCTAGCTATGTAAACCTAGCTATAACCTAGTTAAGATAACCTACTTTAGTTATAATCCACATTGAATGTAACTTAGTTTAAAGCTACTATTTTGCTTAAGTTAGCATAGTAATTTATTATATAAGATACTGACCACGGTTCAGTTGATTCGGAATTAAAGTGAGAATTAAAGTCAAACAAAGAGATATATAATAAAAGTCAATTTATCGGAATCTTTATTGTGTTTTCACTATAATGCGATATACGATCGATACATTGAATGAATGGATTTTCGCTTTATCTTCCAATCATATAACGAATATAAGTTAGTAGTGGATATTAAAAGATCGGACCTAATCCAACCAAAAATATTTTCTTCTCTTTGTCTCTTTTCCTTGGTATAAATAAATAAATAAACCAAAGCTCTTTCTGTACAAAACTATCACAATTTATAATAAAAATTGTTATATAAATTATAATAAACAACTTTTCCGAACAAAGAAAATAATAAACAATTGTTTTTCAACATATTTAAAAAGTAACGATTAAAATTCAGTTAAAAGAGAAAAACGACAAAATTTCATATAAACAAAATAATTATTTTTCGATGAACAAAAACTAATTTTTGCGAAAAAAAAAAATAAAAATAGTTTCCAAGAAATTATTAGCGACACACTTTTGTATGGCTTATTATATTAACAATAATTTGTGTAGTTGTAAGAAAATAATTTGTAAAAAAGTAATTTTACTATTTATTACCCAATTTAGAAATTGTTTAACAAGAAAAACTCATTGACTCACAATCTAAGTGGATCATATAACTTCACAGCAAATAACATTCTTTATCAGTATTCATTGGAATTTATAAAGCGAACGGAGCAAAGCTATTGCTTTTGATACTTGACGTCAAAAATTTGAACGACAGCGCTACTTGACCTATTCTTAATAAATCAGAATTTAATATAAGAATGCCACTGTAGATTTTTGAAAACAATTAATTATTTATTTATTCATTCGCTAAATAGATGCTTCCTTTGAAGCTACTAGAAGATGGGAAGAAAAGTTCGTTACTTGGGAGAAATTGTTTTTCTTAAAATGTCAAGATCTTTCCCATGTGCCTCCTGCTAGGAAATTATAGCGTGGCGTTGTCAAACGCTCTAACCCATGTAAGACGTTGATTAATAGATGGCTTTGGAACAGAACTTCATTCAGTCCAGTGTTGTCCAAGCGGCCTTCAAACCGTATTAAGGCAATGCTCGTTTGAGTTTCACAACTTATGCACTTTATTAATTTGAAATAGTCGTACTGTTGAGGCTGCTATTCAGAGGACGTTTATAACGGAAGCCAAAGCTAGCTTAGAAAGAAACGGTGGCACGATCATGAAACCTGGACATCTGACAATTGGAAGAATGTGATATGTGTGGTCAAACGAATCATCCCAAAGCAAGTCCACGACCCGGAGCTACTACTGGCTATATTCCAACTTAGAGACGGTTCCGTTGTTCTCTGAGCTGTTGTATTGTGGTATTCAGCTGGTCTTCTCGCTCACATGACTGCTCGACACGTTCCTACCATAGTTAGTATATTTCTGTCAAACACTGGCATATTCCACGATGATAATGCTTAGAGCGGCAGTAGAAAATCATCAAACATCTTCCATGGCCAACAGAATCCCCAGATCTCAACATAGTTAAACCGTTATGGGCAGTTTTAGAGCAGAGAGCAAGGAGCAGACTTCCATCTCCAACATCATTGATGCAATTGGCCTATGTTTTGGTATAAGAATGGGCCTATGGGCACCCTGCGAATATATATCCTGAAGAATTGCAGCCGTTCTTCTAGAAAATGGTCTCCGCTCCAATATCTTATTAATAAATAAATATTGTGTACAACTAAACCTACTTCTGTGCGATTTATTTTGTGCAACTTTTTTTTATGCAGCACATGAATATGTATGTGTAAGGAAAGAAAAAGAAAGGGAAATGGAAATTTTTTAAAATGATTCGTTCCATGTGTAATTTAATTATTTATTTTGTTTTGAAAGCACTTTCCCACTATTTCGTTAATCTTTGATATAACTTTTAAGGAAAACTTTTTATTGTGGTGTCATTTCTTCTTCGAAATGTTGCGCAAAGTACGCAAGTTTGTTGCCAACATTTATGGAGTTTCTAAACATTTTCTCTTTTTTTGCGATTTTTCCCCTGCGGTCTCTATCCACCGCACAAACACAGATCTATCTGTATATATATGTCAGGTGTTCATATTATTTCGTTCGTCCCATGTAGTTGTCAATTCAAGCGATTATTGGACAACGTGCTGTATATTAAATATAGGGTATGGAATTATTCGGCCGTAATCGATTACAGAGAGGATTCACTTGTTTACACTTGTGTTTAAAGTATTAAAAATCTAATGAAAGATATTAAAACGTTATTTTGTGTTGTTTGCTTCACGTAGCTATTATTTTTAATTAGATCATAAAGTACACAAATGTGCGCGTGTAGGTACAGTAACCACGTGTATGTTATAAATATTAAAAAAAAAAAAACACAAAAAAAAGGCAAAAAAACCAAAAGCTTTATTTATCTGCTTAATTATTAGGTTGTTAACGTACATAGCTTTTAATACTTAAACGCACTATTGTAACACAAGTTTATGGTTTTTCAGCGAGATAAAGGAGAGAGTTTCATGGGTAAAGCCGGTATGAAATATATAAATCCCATTAATACCTCGTTTTCGAACCTCATATTACTTTATTACAATTCTAAACAGGCAGACATACGTAACTTTTTCAAATAATTGTGGGCGTTTGTTAATGGAAAAAAATTGAAAAAAAAAAAAAGAAAAAAACATTAAATCTTCGTACTCGAGCAAGACCGATTTTTGTATACTGTACTCTTGGGTCACCATCGCAGTTGTATTTACATCTACAAATGGAAGTTTGTTGTTTGTGTGTAAGGGCGAAATTTGAGCGGAAGTCCGAGAAACGGTCCATTGATCCTATCTCTTTAACATTTTGAAATACTCTTTTTCATTGAGCAGTGCCGAGAGACATGGGCACAACGAGCGTAGAAATTAACTAATTTCATCCGTTTTTAATAGAACGCTCGTCGTCATGCGTGTCAAAAATTTGCAACCTGCAAATTGAAAACGAAAAGCTATAAGCAGACATCAGCCAGACAAAGGGATTGTCAGTCAATCGATTTACAAAATGATAAATCAGAAAGAACTACAAACACTATTACTAAGAAATAACTTTTCATTAAACAGTGTTACGTAACTAATACCTTATATGAAGATTAACTGTTTATTTAATTATTCAAAAATTAGTTTTTATTTTTATGTTTATATCTAATCAAGGTCGCTTTAGTTATCTAACCGGATTTCTTTGCAAAAGAAAAAAACAATATTTTTCATGTTTTTAACGGCTCTAACATTAAGTTAATTTTTGTTTTTTTTTTTTCATTTTCGCTTTTTTGCCTGAGTTTTTATGTAAAATAAATATAACAAAACTGAAGGCCATGCTCAGCGCTACCCATCACCAAAAAAGAAAGTATACAAACCATACGAATATGGAAAGGTCTGCCTTGTTTTCTTTGCTAGTGGTATGGCGAAGGAATTGTTGTTTTTTTTTTGGCTCTTTTCGATTCTCTTATAATTTTTCGCTATTGTAAGTATATTAGTGATTTATATTTGGTAACTGAACGATGAATATATGTCTCGTGTTAAACTTCTATCGTAATTTCTTCGACTATGAGAACTTAAAAAAAAAAAAACAAACGGGCGGACGGGCGGACGCAACTAATCTAATTCAAAATAAGACAAATATGAATTTCGATGTACGTATGTATGTGTGTATTTACGTATTTATGCATTAATGTACGAGGTGTGTTCAAAAAACAAGATGACTTTTCATATTTCGCGGGCTGTGGTGTTCGATTTTTTCTTTTTTTCTGTTGGTATACATTTCCACAACAAATAACGGAATTTTACTATGATTAAGAAGATAAAGGACCGTATCGCTGAAAGAGGTTCAGGCTGAAAAACACACATCAAAATTGCTTCGAGGATGCGAAAAAGCGCTGGCACAAGTGTGTTATATCTAAAAGCGGATTACTTTGAAGTGGACAAAATACACATTGATGCATAGGAAATATAGTTTTCGAGAAAAATAAAATCTGCTTTTTTTTCGAACACACCTCGTTTTTATGTATTTAGGTGTATATACTTACGTCCATATTCGTATATAAAAACTGATAAGTTAGTCAACAACTCTTGCAAAGTCATGAGTATATGGAAACCGCACTTTCTGTTTATTACGAATGTTGAATGTTAATTGCATACTAGAGGCGCTGTAAACCCATCAGTTTTTTGTTTATAAACAAGACGAGTTGTATTTACATAATTTTCATCAATATTTTTGCTAAAATTTTAATTGATCACTAGTTTACGTTAAAAGCAAGCTGGAAAGTTATAGCTAGTCAAGGTCGACTGTTACATACCCCAGACCGTCCAAATAGAAAATTTTAATTAAAGCAGGTCCATGAAAAATTCTTCCAAGGGGGGAGGGAAGAGGGGAGTGCAAAACATGAACCAATATAATCCAGATTTAGTGAAATAATTTATGATTTTTCATTTCGTTTCTAATTACAACATTTAAAAACAAGTAAGAACATTATCGTCGGGCAAAGCCGACCATAAAATATCCTACACCACATTGTCTAACACAATTCTTATTTTTATTATAGAACACGAAAGTTATATCTTGTTCCTATATAAAGGCATATTTTTCAAGTGCATATTTATGGGAAAGCACACACAAAACGCAACCTAATGTAATGCAAGTTTAATCCTTACATAGGGCAGGATCCAAAAATAGGCGTAGATAGTGCACATTTTGCGGAGTTCACTTTTGTACAAAATTACTACTATGGGTCAATTGCCATAACTACATATTAAAACTTCGACTTTTCTGCTTTACCAAGGATCAATTTTCGTGAAAATCCTTATTAGGATAGGATCCAAACTATAGGCCGGGATGGTCCAAATATGGTACAGTTAATTTTTTATGTTAAATTACTATTACGATATAATTTTCACCATAAAGTATTGAAAGCTATACTTTTCTGTCGTAAGGACTTCACTTGTCGTTATACGGGAGAAGGTTCAAAAATTGCCCTAGCCGGTCCAAACACAACTCCTTAGCCACTTTGCCGAGAAATTTTGAAAATTATAATTTTTTTCTTTCCATAGGGGGAGTAGTCGAAAAAATGGACCTATCCAAACCATTTTCAATACCGTTCGTCCTTGGATCAAAACACGTCACTGTATCAAATTTCACCAAAATATCTCAAAAATTGCGACCTGTAGCTTGAACAGAAATTTACATGGACAGACATCAGACCGACAGACAGACTTAAAGTTAAGACAGATAAAAATTGCGTATATCTTAAGCCCTTCTGGATGGTGCATAAGTTCGCACAACTTTAAAACATCCTGTACCGTAAATGGTGTAGGGCATAAAAAAGCGTAAACTGTAGTTTTTATTACTTTCTTGCTTTTTGCTTTATTAGATATGTTATATGATCACATTTTTTATTAAAATCCTTGTATGATTTTTTTTTTTTTCTTTAACACAAAATGTATCTACAAAATTTTATCATAAACTAAGAAAAATGCTTCATTTTGAGATCTTCCGGCACTTTCTATATCTTGGTGTACCCTATATCACTATACATTTATGGTAGAAGGTATATTAAGATTGTGCCTACGTATACAACTTTCAGGAGGCTTGAGACAGACTCATGTTTTATTATACCGATCGAATTAGAATAACTTTCTGAACCAATCTAAATTTATCTGTCCGTGTAATGTCTGTATGTGTACTTATGTGTTCAATCTTAAGACCGCATTTTCAGATACATTTTAGTGAAATTTGGCACACCAACGGGTATTGACCCATGGACGAACCCTCTTGAAAATTGTTCGGATCCGACCACTTTGTCGACCACTTTCCATACAGCGTTTTATATGAAAACTATTGTAATTTTCAAATTTGCGGCACAAAAATCGCCAAGTAGTAGTAGTATTTCGCCATTCAAAATTGGTGCGAAATGCTTCGCTCGAATAGAGTAATTTGTTGAACGGTCTATCATATAACCGTTTCTAGGAAAGCTGAATCTTTATATAGTCGGTCTTCATATAACGGTCTAACACTTTAAACCTTAGTGAATTTGTAGCTCTTGGATTTGTTTTTTGATCACATCCTATATATAAGAGTTCTAATGAAAAACAAGTAAGGTAGGCTATATTGGACCAGGACTGAATCTTGTATTCCCGCCGCCACCCATTTTATCAAGTCACACTTTTACGTTTAGTCATACAAAAGTGACTAGAATAACATTTATTTTCTACCTTTTAATTCATTTGGGTAAAACCTGGTTTTAAAAAAACTTCCAATGTTTCTGCCAACTTTGCAGCCGATGTCTTCATTCGTTGCAACGGGGAGAGTGTTGTCAACATACACCATACGAACACATAGACAAAGACAAAACGAGGGACAGACATTGCTAGATCAATTTAGAATTTCAAGCTAATCAAGAATGTATGTACTTGACAGGGTATTCGAAGCTTACTGTTGAGTGTTGCAAATGTTAGGAGAAAATGAGTTTGTCCTCATTCCTCAATGATGGATATAATACGTAACATGTATGTGAAATTAGTCCAACTTTTGATATTTTATCACGAAAAGCAATTCGTTAAAGTAATTTGATACAAAACTTAACCGTATCAAATTCGGATCAAGTAACTCTATTTCCGGAACATAATAACATACAAGTCTTGTACATATTGTGCATCTGTACTCTGTGCAAAAAAGGTTTATTTTTAATGTTTTGTAATTAAACTTGACCCGTTGTTACAATCTAACATAAAATTTAATCATAGAAAGTTTGGTCACATAACTCTATTTTCTAGGTAAACGCTCTTATGAAAAGCAAGTCCGTGGTAACATAACCTAATTTGTAGTTTTTTACTAAACAGAAGCAACTGAAAAATACCACAATAAAACCTTTGACAACTGAGTTAACTTTGTTAGTTGACGTTTTGAGGCTTTTGATCCCTCAATATAAGCGCAAACCTTCACATAACAGTTATGTATCATTTTTGATATATTTTCAATCATCTCGAATATGAGTGAAAGAAACTAACTGCATAAGCCAAAGCGGTATAGGATATCTAATGGTAGGCCTTACCCGACTATAGTGTTCTCACTTGTTTATCTTTTCTGGATTTGTTTATGAGCTGCCGTCAAATTTCTAAATTGATATAACTAGTGAAAGCAAAATGCATCAAAGAACAGAATCGATGCTGTGTTCGAACTTGAGATAGAATAAAGGACGAAGTTTGTGTTATTCACTTATGGACGCAAAGGCGAAAGCAATAGAAAGTGAAGTTAACCCACCAAGATTAAATAACAGTATTATTCTTATTATTATCGTAAGACTAAGACTAAGAGCAACGAGTGAGCCCTACATATATAAAATAAGCTAAATCTTATATGTGTTAAGATTGCAAAGCGAAAAGACTAAGCAATTGCTTAGCAATCGCGATATGGTAAACAAGAGAGAGATAACACCATTTCATATTTTTTTTTTTTTTTTTTTTTTTGCATATCTTAGAGAAACCGCAATTTAATTGCAATGTCAGAGTTGAACTCTCCTGAAAACTTCCCGCCCATACAACTACAAAAAGTTAGCAATACAAAGTTTCGGAGACGACATACACGACAAGTTTTTAGTACGACGCGAAGTGTGTGCACCAAAGTGCCCTGAAGGATACTATAATGAAGTTAGGTTAGTATTTCTGACAGCTTGCAAAGTCTCTTTCGCTGAACCTTTCAATAACACACAAATTTTTTTAGCCAACTATTACTATGTATAGGTGCGTAAGAAAATAAAACAATCGTCCATAACCTAAAAAAAAAAAGTAAGAAAGATCGTACTGTTGGCAAATGCATTTGATGCAGATCAGTGTGTTCTTAGACAAGACAAGGATGGAACGTTGGAGTCGACGATTTCTGGTTCGTGAAGATAGATAGAAACACAACCGTGGATCAGAAAGCGTGTAATGTTTTGTGCGATAAGGTAAGTCCGAGCAATCCATTCATCCTTGCCTACAAGGATATCGCTAAACAAATGCTTGATCACTATGAGTCAGAATCATTAGAAATATTGGAAAGCTGCAAATTCTATTTGCTGAAGCAGGAAGAAGGAGAATTCACAGAAAATGTCTATTAAATGCAATTTTGGAACCTACCTAAATGCGAATCACTTCGTGTTTGAAATGTGGTTCTTAAGTAAGTTAAGAATCTCGACGATGGAATTTGACGGCAACTACTGCCGTAACAATGGAATTGTCAGAACCAGGCGCCGAAGATAGACAAGTTCAATAGAATAAATTGGTAAACGTGATAAAGCAAAGTGTAACTGCAACAGAGAAAGAAAAAGCGTAAGCATCGATGAAGATAAAAATAAGGAAAAACAGTCTTGTCGATGTAGCGCAGAGAGGCTTATTTACCGTATAAATGTACATATAAAAATACAGCACAGGCTCGATGATATTATAAATAAAAGTAATAAACGTTGTTTTTATGTTTTTATAATATCACGCATGATTTCACTTTTCGTTTGTTTATGTCAGTCAATTGTTTCGAGTGTTGTTCAACTTTCATAAAATTATAATTTCGTTTAATGTTTTGTCACTCAATTATCAAATATATTTTAGCAAAGACGCAAACCAGTGAAAAGGTAGTAGGCTAAGCATGATGAGCTGGCTGCATGAAAGCGATTTCTCGATTAAAAAGAATTGTTACGAGGGCATATAAACGCAATGCGTTAATGCACGTACGTCACTGAATAAGATTTAGCTGTGAAGACAAAATTGGAAAGAAAAGTTTAAAGGAAAGTACGTTGTAGAAATAAGAGAGAAAACTTCTTCATAATTAAGGATTTCATGAAGTGGCACACTTGCTTATGTTACACACATTCGTCGTTTTGGCCAACAAGGGAAGACATTTTGTCATTTGGTGTGATGAAGTGATGGCTGGTACTTATACGGCTCGCCATATGGACACACATACATACACACATTTGTATGCATATATACACATGCATGCATGCGTACTTCCCTACATACACCCATGCATACATATGTTTGTAGCTATACACGTGCGCCTATATGCACGAGTGTCCTTTCATTTATGCGATAGTGTCATAAATTTATTCATAAGCACGCATACACTCAAATTCAGATTTAAATGGCAAGTTGCCAACATTTGTTACTTGCATTTTTAATATTTATTTTAAAAATTATCTTTTACTTTGTTAAGAAAACTTTTGCTCTCACTTTATGTTAGCCTGATACTAAAATTTAACATCAGCTGTCATCATCGGTATGGTCTCTCGAGATTATGACAAAAAAAACATTCAAGTACTCACGCATTAAGGTAAAATTATTTACAAAATATGGTCGCACTCAATTAATTGAAACAAGCGAAAACATTATAGTCGAGCAAGATCGACCATTAGATACCATACACCATTTCAAATAATGATAAACCACCAAATTTTACACATTATTTGCGCGCAAAGGTATAGTTTTCGTGAAGGCCCGCATATTGTAGGATGCCCAAAACGCCAAATGCCGTGATCTAAATCTAGCAAACTTAATTTACTTCCAACGAATTTTATTATTTTTAATTTTTCGGCATAAAAACAAAACTAGAAATTAGACTTTCCTTCCATATAAGGGCTGGCTTGTTCATGATAGCCCCTACATATTTATTAGGATCAAAGACGGGGACGTATGTGGTTTAAATTTAGTACTTTTTTGCTAACTTGCTACTATGGACCAATTGTTATCACAAAAACCTTTAAAACATTTTCTGAAGGTTATATGCGATAGCTTTTAAAAAATGGATCAAATGCGGTACAGTTGATTTCTTTGTAAATTTACTATTGTGAAGTAAGTTTCACCATGCAATATTACAAATTATACCTTTTTATCATATAAAGATTCAGTTTTCATAGGAAACTTTTATATGAAAGGGAGGATATATTCCCAGCCGAACCAAATTTTTTATATCAATCTAAAGTGGTGACGAGATACTACTACATGTGTAATATATCTCAAATATTGCAACCTGTAGGTTGAACATAAAAGTAAATTGACGAACAAGAGGTGGACAGACGGACAGACAAGCTTAGATCGGTATAATAGTAGGTCCGTACGTTTGCACCAACTCACAATCATTCGTGGTGCAATTGTGTGAATTGAAGTGCTCATCATTTATGATTGAAATTCCTCCTCTTTGCGTTCTTACTTTTTGTACATCTTACCTGTCGTTACTACCACCTTAATTATTATACTTCATATAAAATATCCGAGCGATTTTCAAAAAAATTCTTACTTTATTACTCTGCGGCAGAGCAATTGGGAGCGTAACTCATAGAGTATTTGCTGATAGCTTGCGATGAAAGAGCTCAATCCGAGCCAAAATGTAAGATCAAACTTTAATCTTTTAAAATATTATACTTGTGAGGTTGTGAGAGCATTTAATAATCGGCGTAGCTAAAAAGCATAGAAGGTGAAGAGTTATAAAAACCGAAGGAATAAAATGCAGTTATTTCAAATCAATTATTTTTATATATATTTATAATACCGTAATATGTACGTTATACGTTGTTAAAGGGAGAGGAAACATTTTAAATGTTAGCAAAACGCTTTTGAGATGACGAGAATAATTCAAAAGCGTACAGAAGCGTGCATGGTCGAAACGCAAGGACAATCAACGCAACTGGAGTAAAGGAAAATGTGATTGTATTGGTTATCTAAATTGTCCATTACTTTATATATTTTATGGTTAAAATGTAGTCGATTTTCATCGCAGATAAGTCGCATAGAAGCTGTTTATAACAAACAGAAGTTGTTAAGGTTTACTTTGCAAAAATTTTCGCTAATGAGAGAAACATATAGAGTCGATTCATATCCAAGTCAATCCAAGATTGGCTAAATACAATATCTCATGTATATAATTATTAAAATGTAATCATTGTTGCAGGATCGTTCGTTTATTCGGTTGGACATTGTTTCTAATCTTAACCATTTTGACTATAAATAAATGCATAAAGATATAATAATGATTGCGTTTATGTTTGTGTGTGTGTGTGTGTGTGTGTGTGTGTGTGTGTGTATCTATAAGAACAACTTACCGTCTTTAGTGTTAGTCGCAGCCGCTGAAGCCATGGTAGTGGTTTGGCCTGAAGCGTTAGTTGTGCTACCAGCTGATATGCTGCGCTCCATGGAACAATGCATCAGTCACGTTTTCTTTGATTTGATTTGTTTCTATGTATTTTGTATTAATATCTTTTATTGTAAATCGACTACAATAGGAAATACACTAACGATCTTATAGACGCGCTCGCTAACGAAACACAATTCGCTAGACCCGCTAATGAAATTATTGTAATTTTATAGTAATTAAAACAGAAAACGCGATATGATGGTGGCTTTGAACAAAATTTGATATACACAATATAAAGATTAAATATCAAAGAAAACTTTAATTTTAAGTTTTTGAAATTTTTTATTATTTATTTTTAAACGAACACATGAACGCACAAATTGATTTATTTAAAACAATCGAAAGCAAAAACAAATTATTGATAAAAGTAAACACATTTCACACTAATTATTTATTATTATTATTAGTATTATATTAATTATTATTATTATTATTATTATTATTATTATTATTGTTATTATTGTTAAAGAAAGGACGAAGAGAAAGAAGAATTTATATAAGAGAATAATTGAAAATATTTTGCAAGAGCAAATAAAAAAATAATTATAATAAACTTTTATAAATTTAGTTTTTTTACGTTAAAAAAGAATTTCCTTTTTTTTTTCTTTATCACCTACTTTTTATCTTGTTGTTACAAACTTGTGTAAAGCAATAAAAAGTTGTTGGCGTGAATAGCAACTACATAAATGCAAAGCAAAACACAAACGCACTCTTACGTACACACTCTATACAAATACAATAATTCAAGTTATCATAAAAAGAAAAAAAAACAAAAAAAAAACGAATTTCAAAAAGAGCGGTACACGTTGTCCGTATTATACGGTTATCTCATTCGCTCTTAGTTAAGATAAATGGAAGTGAGCAAAATGCAATGAGAATCAAATGTAGGAAGAAAAGAAAGAATTGCAAACTACTATCAAGTGTTTTTAGTGAGTAGGCAGCAGCGGCAGCAGCAGTAAATTTACAAAAACGAAAAGAATTGCAATTTTATCAAATTTTTGTAATTTTTACAGCAAATGTTTGACAAAAAAAATACGAATTCTCACAATAAATATTTAACTCTTTAATGCACACTTCTCAAATAACACGCGCAAAACACACAGACACAACCACATGAACTTTGCTTCTCTCTCTGCAAGGGTTTTTCTCATTGTTTTTTGTTACGATTGCAGTGAGTGACTATTGTACATTTTCACGATATCCGAGAAAAACAAAAAAAAAAAATAAATAAATATATATATATGTATATATATATAAATATAATTACTAAAATTTATTCAAAACATTTATTATCAAATTGGTTCACTTAAATTCATTTTGTTTTCAAGTTCTGATCGCTTGCAACAAGATTTTTATGCAATTTTTAAGCGCAAATCCTCAACAACACAAAGCACTCTCTATAAACGTAAAATTAAAACTGAAAAATATTTGGGTTAGTGTTGCCAAAGTGATCCAATCAACTCTCACGGCCGGTATAGAGTTATTTATCCACTAAGGAAAGCATTGTTATGAAAAGCGAGCTTATTTATTAAATATTCCTATAAAAAAAGAAGAAAAGGGACCTCCATAAATCTATTAATTTATTAAATCGATTATAGAAAAGCACTAAACAAATGGTTCATAGATTCGGTAACGTTTTATTTCTGTAATCTTTATAAATACGCATTTCTTTCTCTCTGTCTCTCTATCAGCTTGAAAAAGTTTAATCTCTTTCCCTAGCCAAAAAAATATATCATCCTGGCAACTAGGTGGCAAGTAAGCAGAATGTATTAGCAGGTTTATGTTAACGAACGAAGTTAGATTACCTGTTAAAATTGAAATTATCGTATATTAATTGTATTGAGCAAACTGCTTGTTTACCAGTTTAACAGGATAACAGTATAACAGTTACAGATGGTCACGACGTATTACATTCTGTTAAATGACAGAATCAACGTATTGCATTCTGTTAAATGGCAGCACCAACGTATTGCATTCTGTTAAATGGCAATAATGGTGGCAACACAACGTATTGGATTCTTTTAAATGGAAGCACATGAAGTGTAAACTATGCGGTGCGGTCGTTTTTAGCCAAATTTCATAGTCTGAAAACAAATAAATAAATAAAATAAAATTTGTGGCCATTAATTAATTTATTTTTATGTTATATTTGCAAAAATGAATTACAATTTGAGCTCTACTCCTTCTTTGGGAGGAGTTTAAATTCATCAGCAACCTCTAACTCCTTTAAATTTCTATCACTTTAACAGATCAATTGGGCACGATTTTTTGTGATAAATATGATTGGATGTGTGATGTGGCTATGGGTGGAGGCACTTTATATTTAGTGGGCAGCCACGTTATAGATTTAGTAAGTTTTTTACTAAAACAACACGTCGTTCGAGTGCATGGTGTTGTGAAACCTTATACAAATCAACGCCGGGAATAAATGGCATAAGCCAGATATCCGCTCAAATGGAACTAATAAACGGTACTTTGATAACCACTTCCATCCAAAGCCGCACGGTGCCGGCTAAAACATTCTCCCAAGAGATTTTAATATGTGGAAGTTTAGGGCATTTGGTAAGTAAAGCATTTTCCCACTTCATAAAGGGCTAATGTAAAATGGTGGGTGCTCTAAAGACATGTTGGTTGACGTTTTGAGTGTTCGCCGGTGTGACGGGTTCCTATCGGCTTGCAATTTCTAATTTTTGTTTACATTTTTCATGCACGTGTTACTGTTAACATTTCAATAATAAGACCATGTGTGTTGGTGTTGAAAATTCTGGTACCGGATCCTTATTGGTATAATTTATAAGTTTATTGGTATAATTATTAGAAAGACAGAAAATTATTTAAAAATTTATTGGTATATCAAAGTTATTGGTATAATTCTCCTGCGGTTTGGTGCAAAATGCTATGGTGCTATGCTAAAAGCTTACAATTTAGTTATAAATATAGCTCAGATGGTTTCTGCCTACAGTGTATGTATAAAAAAAAACTTGGCTTCACACTCTTTTAGTCTTGCAAGGTTTTTGAAAAAACTAAATTATCATGGACGAAAAAAGGTTATTTATCTCGCTACAAAGATGTATCTGCTGGCATTTTTTTATTTCATTTTACGCGCACGTACATTCTAAGCAATCAACCTTTACCATCGAAAAAATATAAATCCTTTTTTAAACTTCAGTTTCGGACTACTTCTAGGACTTGTCGCTCGAGTGCAATAATAAACAAAATTTTATTCACTTAACTCAATTCTTAAGTGTATTAGCTGTCGAAAGCTTTTTTTTGAATTCACTTTGGTTCTTTATCTACCTCAACAACAAGAACTGGGGTCACTCATAGAAAGTAATCTTAGCTTTACCATCGATTCCATTAACCATCTATATAATCAAATTAAATATGAGCTGAATTCAATTATTTTTATGAATCTGGGCATCAATTATGTAACTTTTAGTTAACTAGGTCTCACTTCGGCACAAAAATAATGGGAAAATAAGAACATATTTGACGTTTATTTGTTTACACGTAAATAACATGATACAATGGACAACCATACCTTACAAACGTAAATAATAGCAAAATTATATAAAATTTGTAATAAAATGAGGTAAAGTGAAATAATAAGCATCTCAACTGGTGAGTAAAATTGCTTTCGGCAATCAGTGGGGATACAAAACTTGCGTATATTTGGCGCACCAACTACAACCCATGTAAACTTGTCTGTCCCTTTGTCCGCCTGCCCGTCTTTCCATGATCTAAACTTTCTAGATATTTTAATGACATTTAATACACTGACATATTTTGGCCAAAGAACCAGCGCTATTGCCATGGTTGGGATCGATTCATTCCTCGTAAAGCGTCTTAATTTGAAAAGAAGAAATTGCAATTTCCAATATTGCCTGGCAAAAGTCACCGAGTATTAATATTTCGACGTTCTAAACTGCGTTCAGCTAAGGCAATTTTTTCAACCCCCTCTTATATAAGCGTTCCTACGAAAACTGCATCTTTATATGGTGAAAAGGTACTATTTTCAATGTTTTATTGCGAAAACTGGTTGATAATAGTAAATTGACAAAGAAGTAAACCGTACCGAATTTGGATCACATAGCTGTATTTTTTGGATACCACCGCATAGAAGGATACTCAGGAGATGTAGACCCTTATATGCCAAAAATTCCAAATTCTAAAGGTTTTGTGGTGAAAGTGACATAAAAATGAAGTGGACCTATATTCTCTATTTCTTGGAGCCCATCCCATGTAGGATTTCTTATGGATAGTGAAAGCTCTTCAGAAAAATTTTTGAATAATTTCACGATAAAAATTGGACCATAGTAGTAATCTAGTAAAAAAACGAGTAAGAACATTATACTTGGGCAAGAACGACCGTTAAATACCATACACCACATTGTCTAACATAATTCTTATTCTTGTACGAAAAAGTTCGAATTTTCTGCTTTATAAAGGATCAATTTTCGTAAAAATCCTTATTAGGATAGGATCCAAAACGTAGGCTGAAATGGCCAAAATTAGGTACAGATAATTTTTTATCTTCAATTACTACTATGATCTGATTTTCATAACGAAGCACTGAAAATAATATGTAGCTTTTCAAAATAGAGCGTGGGAATGAGGAGTGGTCGAAAAAGTGGGGTTTTTGAAACCATTTTCGATAGCGTTCGTCCTTGGGTCAAAACACGTCCCTATACCAAATTTCATCACAATATCTCACAAACTGCAACCTGTAGGTTGAACATAAAAGCACATGGGCGGATAACAGTCGGGCAGACGAAGAGACAAGCTTAGATCGCTATAATAAAATGTGGGGCTATGTTAAGCTCTCCTCTGTGTTACATACACTGCAGTGTGTGGGACGAAATTAACGATAAGCAATTTGGATCACTTAGGTCTATTTTTTAGACCCCAACGTATGTGAAGGTCATCACGAAAAGCAAGCCCTTATATGGAAAGAAAATATAATCTCTAGTTTTCTACGACGGAAAGTGTGAAGTAACCAAACTTTTGGGAAGGAAATTAAGTTTGCTAAATTTAAATGACGTCATCGTTCAATACGCGGGCTTTCATGCAAATAACACGTAATTTTTGATATATTATTACCAAAACGAATGAATAATTGTAGTAGGCAAAGCGGTATACGATATGTGATGGCCGCCTTTGTCCGACTATAATGTCCTTACTGGTTTTCCAATAAAAATGAAATGAACCAATATCTAATCTAAGGAATAATATAAGATTGCGCAACTTATGGTAAAGAAAAAGAATCTAAATAAAAGGTATTTCTTTTTTATTTACTTTTCTTATTGGATAAATAAATACAAAAATCATTATCATTATTATAGTGTTATCGAAAAAAAAAAAAAAAAAAATTTTTATATATAAAAAAAATTTTTTCTTTTTTTTTCTATTCATTTTCTTATGTAAATACTAAAATTCCTAAAAAGCTAATATTTTTGACGAATAATTATTTATTTGTCGGATAGTCTTGAGTTTTCTTAATCGCACGAGCATCATTGTCATCATTTATGATAATTACTTCGTTGGGCTTATTAAGCTCTTCGAAAGAATCATCAACTTCAGCACTATCACGTAGCTTATTATCCTCTTCGTCGGCTGAGGCTTCTTGATTATCTTGTTCCGTAATTTGTGGGTCTTGCTTTTCCGGCTCTCTGTTATCAATACTTGTGTTGTTAGCTGCGACAACTGGTGCATTAGAATTACCCGAAGGACGGTTATTGTTGCCCCCTTGGAATACACTTAGAATACTTTGTAAAGGGCCTTGTTGCTGAGGTTGCTGTTGCTGCTGCTGCGTTGATGGGTTATTGCCCCCTATAAGATTGCTTACAAATGTCTGAATTGGCCCGGGACGGGGTGATGTAGCGTCGGCATTTTGGTTTAAGCCGAAAAAATTTGAAGCGAATTGTTGAAAGCCTTGGAAAGCTTGTGTCGTGCCATTTACTACACTTTGTAGTGGATTAAAGGGGGCTGAGGTTACGGGATTATTGCTCGCATCGCTAGGATTTTGTCCGGTTAATTGATTAAAGAATGGACCAAACGGTGAATTTTGTATAAATTGCTGAACAATATTAGCCTGAGTGGTTTGTGTTGGTGGGGCTTGAGTGCCCTGACGTAAATTACCTTGAGCTTCGCTGTCAGTAACAGTACTTTTGCTGCTATCAGTTTGATCCAAATTTTCTTCATTTTCGAGCAAGAGTTTATGGGGCTCTACCGTTTCGGCGGTTTGCGTTGATTCGGCTTCTTTCTCCGTATTTAATACATTTTCCGAACTTGCACTTAGCTGCTTAAGAGAGACAGCTTTATTTTCGTTAAACTCTAAGTTAGCAATGCCTGTTTGTTCCTCTTTTCTTGTAATTTCTTTATCGTTTTCTGTAGTAGTGCTGGCATGATTCTCGATTTTCGATTTTTCCTGATCAAATTTACCCAACTCCTCTGGTATGATTTCATTAACTGTAACGAAATTTTGTTGAGCGTCTAAAGGGTCTGCACTGTCTGTTATAATAGCGACCGGTATAAGTAGTTCTTGCGCGTTGCGCGCTTGCCGTAAATATAAACCAGCTTCGCTGACAACAATCAAAAATAAAATTCCACTAACGTTACGTAGTAAACGCATGGCCATCGTTTACAATATAAATGATTTGCGTTTTCTTTCTTCTTTTTTTCTCTTTTTTTTTTCTTTGCCACTATAATCACCTTAACACTCGAAGAGGGACGACTTAAATGTGTTAAGCTTAGTTTGCCGACTGTTTGAAATTTCTTTGGCCGCACGGCATTTATAGCTGGCATCTTATAAACACATACATGCAATGAATACTTGACCATTGTCATGATCTGCACTTGGTTTTAATGGTTAGTCGCTTGATTGCCTTATTGCCTGGTTTAATGGCATATTTTTATTTTTTTTATTTTTTTTTTATTTTTTTCACTTGCTCTAAAATGAAGTGAACTTAAACGTAACGAAGAGATAAGAAGAGGAGAACGCAACGCAATGATGCCCTTTATGGTTAAGTGATTTATGCATTCATTACCAGATTCTTGTGCCACCTTTTTGTTCGAATGCCAAAAGCAACAACAACAGCAACGGGCAGCTAATATAATATAAAAATCAGTGAGACTTTTATTTCGATGAATAGAAAATCCCTAGGTTTAAATTTGGTGCAAATACAAGTTGTTTCCGTTCAATTCCTTGTATTGATTCTTTGCTTTATTATTCAAGTCGAAAACAACTTTTCCAATAAACCTGATCCACAACTTTAGCGCTTCAAGATTTAGCCGAGAAATAAAAGCAAAATAAGAGCAAAAAAAAATTGCACGACCAGAAAAGAACAGATTCTACCACTTTTACTGCCAATCGCTGCTAGCCACGACAAAAAAAAAAATTAAGAATTAAATGCATTTGATGCAGACACTCCGAAAGTCAATGAACTTGACTGAGTGTAGAATTTTAAGATGCGTTTGTTGTTAAGACCAATTTTCAAAACGAAAAATAAAAGAAGAAACTCAAAGTTAAGGGAACACATGCACAGTGCTGCAGATCTCTCATTTTAATACTCAGAAATGGATCGTGAAAAGATTCGTTTTTATTTTTTACAAAATTATTCGAATCGCTAAGAGCCAAGCTTTTGTCGTCTGCAACCAATTGCTGGGTAATGGCAAAATCTTCTTCTATTCTCCTCACCACTTTATCCATGCGTCTACATTACCTACATTATCCAGTCAAAGCGAAGACAAACAACTATTTAAGTCTGCTCAGTCTACAATATTGAATCTTTTCTATCCGATAGGTTTTATCTACTAGCTACTACTGCTTGCATTCCCAAACTCCTGGCACATTAACTCCAAACGTAATTTGTAGCTGCCCGACCGGTTGTGCGCATTAAGCAAAGAGAGTCTCATGAGATTTTGATCTTCAAGATGCTTCCCGCTCTAGCCGATCCATATGGCTGCGGCAATCAATGGGTCTCTTACGATTGTTAAAGAGATCGGATATGGTCACCCCAGTGTAGACTAATGGACTATTTTTTTATTTTTATTTTATTCACTCACTTATTAAGTAACTATGAATCCATAGCCCTATTATCTAGTTACGTAGATACGTTTCATGTGCAAAAAGAAACTGCAACATAAGTAAGCATAAAAGTCAACTAGATGGCTACTAACGTAATCATCTTGCTCGATAAACTCCGTAATCGTTAATTCCTGCCAGCAACAAAATATAAATCATGAGTTTAGCAGTGCAATCAATTTGCTTTTGAAAGGATCATCGAAGGATTTCAGGCTCAGTGGTAAGGCATTCCAATATCCAACGGCTGATGCGTTAGACAAACGTGGTAGTAATGTGAAGGGGTTTCTATTCGATTTAGAGAACTGCGGTCGTTCAGTTAAAAGGCTTGGGAATCGAATTAGGATGATTTTGTACAGGTAGCTAAGCAAACGGAATTTTAGATCGAATTTTAGCATCGGGAGAGAAGAATTTTAAGAAAGCATGAATGAATGAAGGAGATATTGTTTCTAAGTTTGACGCTATAAACCAAACGCGTAATACGGCTAACAATACTTTAAAGCCTATGAAGGTTATATCTTGGGCATCTAGAAAAGAGTTCAATACAATAGTGAACCTGAGGAGGTCATGAGAAGGGAATGCTCAATAGTATGTTTAAACTTTAGAGGTAGATTTAAATTTAGATTGTACCGCCGTCGAAGGGTATGACAAACTTAAGTAGACGCATTCCCAATGTGGGGGCCAATGTTGACTTTGCTATCATGGTTACGCCAACATGGTGCATTGAATCTACAAAATCAATGCAATACCCAGATACCTTTATATTGAGATTGAATTACTTAGCGAGGGGAGAATTGAAGAATAGGGTTTTAGTGTTACTGGAGCTAGCATCTTATCTATAATTCAGGAGGTAACAATTCGCGTACGCAAAAAAGCGCACCTGGTACCACTCAAATTCCCAAGACTTTTACTACGAAGAGATTAAATAAAACCGGGCCCAAAATGGAACCTTGCGGTACACCACTCACAGCCCCAGTTAGGGAAGAACTGGCGTAAACTGTTTACCATCCGAAATATACGGATAAACATAAGCATGCAAGCAATCAGAGAAAGGTTGAGTTTATCATACAATTTGTTAATAAGCTTAGTGTTTGGGAGTCTGTCAAATGCTTTTGTAAGATCGCGAACGAAAAGAACGACGCTTACGAACATTGATGTTATCCCTAATGGACTCCGTGACGGGAATTAAGAGTTTTGAGGTACAACATTCACTATGATAGTCGACCTGGGCATCATGCGGGGCATTATTGATATTCACGAATGAATCAAGTTGTCCCTTCATGATTTGCTCTGTAACTTTGATGAGGCAGGGTTGAATGCTCGAGATCGTTCGAAGATTTACAGGTGCAAAGGAGGAGCCTGGTTTAGGAATGAGCTTTATTTGAGCTATTTTCCACTCTCTGGAAAACTTGGCGGCGATTAGTACCGTATTCATAACCTGTAATAGATGGTTAGATATGTAGGGAAAGATCAAGTTAACAAGTTTGATAGAAAGTCCATCAAATCCAACCGAGGCATATGGTATTTTTCGAAACACACTATGAAGAATATTTTCTGTCACATTCTGGAATGAGAAAGAAGTACTAGTTAGTCAGGGATATTTAGTTGACTTTGCGCGAAAAACTCATTAATAGCGTTTACATCTGTCTAATTAGGGTCATCTCCACTAACCTCCAATACACCTTTATTACGGGGCACGTGCCACATTTGCTTAGAGTTAGCATTTCCAAAGAACTTAGCGTACGCTTGATTCCCTTCCTTTCTCATTACGTACATCGCACTATCACACAGCTTGCAATAGATCTGCAAGTCAATAGACGAGACTAGACTAGAATATTATTTAAAATTTTTCACTATGGACTCTTTATCCATCTATAGGTCAGTCAGTAACCACACCTCTCATTATGATTAAAAAGAAGCTGTTCGACTATTTTCCTTGAATGTTCGGATCGCCGAATTTACGACATCCTTACTTGTTTAGGTAGCCAGAGAAATGAAAACGAAGTTCCCTCGTCATCGAGGGAATTTTATTACAATTGACAAACCTCATATCTTTTTCTTGTCGAGTAACCCTCCACTCGACAATAGTTACATGTTAACAACTCAAAAGTGATGTAAATGATTTTTATTGATATCTTCTCTCGAGAAACCGTAAATAATAGCTACAGAGTATCCATAAGAGAATTCTCATAATAAATATTGTTATCGCAAGCCTTATTGTACCTTGCATCACTTATGATACCAGCGGTATTAAGTTTGTAGGGAGGTATGCAACGCCGATTACGATTCGAGATATACTCGCCGTTTATTGTACCGATCGATTCAGAATCACTCTCTGAAACGAGGTAATCTTGTCTGTCCGTTTGTACATCTTGTTCTCTTATGTTCAATCTACAGGGCGCGAAATTTTTGCGATATTTTGAGGACTTGCCCACAGGCGAACAACCTTCGAAATGCTTTTAATCGGACCACTTTTATGACCACTTCCCCCATAACATTTTATTTTGAAAAGTCCTTCACTGAACAACTGTTGGGTGGTGAAGGGCATGTAACGGCGGGTCCATGGTCCATTGTATTCAACGTTATTGACCCTAAGTAGGTGAAGTATGTATAAAAAACGGATCTTTTTAGATTAAATATTTAGCATTAATGATACCATCGCTGAACTGAAGGCTGATGAACTGATATGTTTAAGCACAAAAATCGAATTGATTAGACAAGGAACTCTTAGGAAGATAGGTAATAAGCAAGCAGAGGGTTATGGAAATATTAGGTAAAGAAGAAAGGCTGATAAATAGCATAAGAATTGAATAACTTCTTAAATATATGTACAAAGATTTGAAGGGTTTTTTTTATGTTTTATTCCAGTATTTAATCAGTTTTATTTTCATCAAACACTTATCCCTAACCACATATCTATGATTTTATAAACTGAACAACAAATCATTTGCGTTTCTTCCGCTTAGAAAAATAATAAACAGAAAAAAAAAACATCAACTATTGGGTTTTTTCTTCTTTTTGATATTCTTCTTGTTTTTAAAAAGATACTCAGGGAACTTGTTTTCTTCTTAAAACTGGAAAGTTTTGACAGAGGCCGGCCAACATCTGTGGCTTTGTGCACAATAAGAAGAAAGACTAAAAAAAGAAATAAATCAACAAAATCTGTTGAACAACAAACATCTGACGTCTTGTCAAAAATCATTAACCAATCAAACATGTTATTAAATATATTTATTTTAAGTTTTTTTTTTAAATATTACAAGCGAAGAAAGTCACGTTTATTTAAAAGCATTTAAGTTCGTTCGTTTGCACTTTTATGTGTAAATATTAATAATTTCTTTCTTTGCTTTATTAAGTTTTCCATTATCTTTGAAGCACCGAAAGACTATACGAAATTTTTCGATTATCTTTAGCAGTCAACTCGTATGCCGTAACGCGATTACGTTCACCTATACAAAATTTGTGCAGATCAGTGATCTCGGTATTAAAAATTTCTTTTCGATGTACATCCGCTTCAGCGCGAACATCCATTTAATTGATTTATCAGACCTTATGAGCATATAAAAAGTATTTTCCTCGCACATCTGCGTCTTCTGCGACAAGAGAAAAAAACCACCCTATTTTTGCTTAGATAGTAAAGAAGTAACTTCTTCTTGCACTATTTGCGAAAATCATCGAAAGGTCATGGAAAGATGAATCCTGCAAAGAAGTATCCATTCACCTCACTTTGTTGCATTCACAGTTTGTAATGGAAAGATAAATTTACGTACATCTTCCTGACTTTGATCACGAATCGATTTGGCGAGGTTTCTCTGCGTACCTACGTTGTGGGATGTCTTAACTTGCCAAGTAAGTCTTAAAATTCCATCGAAATTAATTACAAGCAGAACTCCTTTTTTGTGCATTTTAAACTCATTTATAATGTATGCAGGACATTATGTATTAACTCTGATCGCGCCTATTGCCCATTTTTGATCCACTTTTGCATTGAATTTTGCAATAATTCTGCAAAACCATTCAATGAAAAACTTAGTCATCTAACTCAGTTTATTAATTGCCAGATAGTTCCCTGTAATCGCTAAAGCTATGGAGTTCGCAAATTTAGCCTTCTGACTCCATCGCCTGATGATGTAAGTCTCTGTAATAACAGCTATAGATGCTCTCAAGTCTGAGATAGTCTTCTGGCCCGATAGCAATAGCTATAGACATTCTCAAGTTCAACTTAGTCTTGTGACTCGGTTGCCTGATAGCCTGACTTAATCTTCTGACCTGGTGGCAATAGCTATAGGTATTTTCAAGCGTGACTTAGTCTTCTGACTCGATTGCCTGATGGCATAAGTCTTTGTAATAACATCTGTAGATGTTCTCGAAATCGTCCGAGGGGTAATATATGGTGTGTTAATATTTTTTATATCCACCACGGACTTTCACCATATGGTAGCACCTTCCCGGCTACCTGTTGTTATTGGCAATCGCAAAGACGCAAAATTCTTCATACTCCCATTTCCATAGTACGTTATGTGAATGCTGCCATCATAGATTTGCTTTTGTTGTTGCTAAAGAATATCTTTTCTCTGATTTCGTAATGTATTTATTAGCAGGCGGACGACAAAAGACAGAAGAGAAAAACCATATTCAACGTATGTAGGAAAAAATTCGTTTTTAATCGTTTACACTTCTCCTGTGGTTTTTTGAAGCTCAATGCGGGTCACTGGGTTCTTATATGTATCATAAAATTAAAATTTATGTGCAACAATAAAAATGTAAAAAATGTGAATGAAAATGCCAACCAAGTTAGCTTAGAGCTTTTAATTTTTGTAAGTAATTAAAAAGAAATTAATTTTATTGATACTTATCAAGTTTTTGTCTTAACGCGTGTCTTTCGTTTATAACACGAGAAAAGTTGCAGATATTTATTTATTTATTTATTTATTTATTTTTTTTGTTTTTGTTCTTTTATTTACACTTATTTTGTGTTGCTTTTCTCTTCGATGGGCATAAACAAGAAAATGACGAAAAAAGAAAAAATTTATGAATAAAAATTCATTTCAAACTCTTTAGTTTTAAATTAATGTTCGCTGTCACAAAAATTAACATAAATAGGTTTAACTAAATAATTAACACCTTTGTCACATAACCAGTCAAATAAACGGATGAAAAAAGACAAAGACAAGTGCTGCATGCAATTCACAAGTTTCGAGTGTACTCCCGACTGAATGCTAAGGTAAAGGCGTTTTACTGCTAATGTAAACAATTTTGTTTTTACTTATTTTTTTTTCTTTTTCTTTCCTTTTCTTTTAAGTGTTTCTTTTTTCTTTTCTTTTTAAACACTTTCACTGGTATCTTATAATAAAAACTGTGTGATAGACGACAGATTTCAGTACGACTCAATTCAAATCTGAATACCATACCGTTATCAGGTCAGTTGTCATCTTTCAATTCGTCGCCGAGCGATACATACATTAAAGTGTAATAAATGAGATTATGTTTGTTACAGACATGAGTTTTTTAATTAATTTAAGTAAAAGTTTACGGTTTTGTTTAATGTACCGCAAAAAAGCAAAAAAATAAGAGAAGAAACAACAGCCAAGATTGTGTCTACAGATTTTATTGAAAACTTCTACTGACAGATGAATGGTCTCCGATTTCTATGTAAGATTCAAAGCAAATTGAAAATGTTTCATTTATTTTCCTCTTACTCTCCAATTTTTGTTAATTATGCGTCTTTTGTGATCATTAGCTTTTAGGAACGAAAGACCCATAAATAACGCGTCAAACTTTAACATTAAAGACTCTCTTGCGAGGCTCTCTACTCTCTTTCTACAGTTACCGGGAAAGTTCTCCGAGCTTTTCAGACAGCTTCTTATGTATACCTGAGTATTCGAAATTACATTGTAGACACATATTATTTTCATCAAAGCCTGGGTGTAAGATCGTTAAAATCAGACCTTATTATAATGATCATGTTTTCAATGGAGCTCGCCCCATCGAAACCCAAAACCCAAATGCCACAACCAAACTGTCCATCCAATGAGACTCCAGCAAAATCACGGCCGCATTTGCTTTCCCTTTCCCAGGTGGAAGGGAAGTCTGACACTTGCGCCAATATTTTAAGAAAGATGCATTTCAATGAAATCCGTGACTTGGACAATGGTTAACGTCTCATCCACCCGTGACCTGTGAACACTTTAATTATCTTTCGAATATGAAAGGAGAAAATTTTCTTCGTCTCGTCGTCAATTCGTGACGCGTACCCCGTGATTGCCCGAAGCGAAAATGTATTTTAAATTAAATTTCATTCCGAAGATAGTTTTCGCTTTAATCAAGACACTTTTCCGCCAACCATTAATATTATTGATCAAATAAAGGCTTTCCAGTTTACCGCTAGACTGCTTTGACTATCTCGAAATATTTACAGAAGCTTGCACTTGTTACGCTAAATTAATTTCCGATATGGATGTTGCACGGCTGAGGATGAGCTTAGCTATATTGAAACGCAAGCCAGGATTACTGGCATAATATGAACACTATGTTAGACAAGATCGTCTTGGCGCATGTTGGCAAACATATTTGCATCGAAGCGTAAGTAATGCTCAGTTTATGTGTCAAGTCTTATAGATTACATGACACGTTTCGTTTTGCGACGATTAAACGTGTAATCTCTCGGATTTCGAAAGAGGGCAAATAGCTGGACGAGGAATAGTGGACGAAATCCAAAATTAGCCGACAATGTCTGACGACCATTAAAAACGATTATGGGCAGTCAACATGAAACTCTCGCGGCACAAGTAACAGCAAAATTCCCTTGTTTCGACAAACAAAGTATGGCGGAAGCGCCACTGAGCTAAAATTCATCGAAGAGATTTAATGCTGAGCTGAGAAAAAATTGATAATCTGGACGGTTAATGATGTGATGTGGTCTAGTGAATCGTCGTTCTCGTTGTTTTCCACAAACGGCCGAGTTTTTCTATGGATAATCCCAAAACAAGCTTACGATCCGGACAAACTGCTTACGACAGATAAGCATTAAGGAGATTCCGTTGCGCTTGGGTCAGTTATATCGTGGTGTTGTGCTAGTCCTCTCATTCACATCACTGGCCGGATTGCTATGAATGCATATCGCGATATCCTCAGCGATGGAGTTCTCACAATGGTTAGAATATTGCTGTCAAACATTGGCATATTCCAAAATGATGACATGCCCACACACAGCGAAAGTGGTTCGGTCTTAGTTAGAACAGCAGTAGACTAACATCAAACACAATCGCCAGACCTCAACATAATTGAACCGCAGCATTAGACCAGAGGGTGAGGAGCAGATGTCCACATCAAGCGACATTGCAACAATTGGCGGATATTTCGTTAAAAGAATTGGACACCACTCCGTTGGAAACTATTCACACACTATAGGAATATATTCTGCCCAATATCTTATCTTATCTTATTAATAAATAAATATTATATACCTCTGTCAAGGGTTTATATTACTTTGTCTATTCAGATCCAAACCCCTGCTCCAAAGCAAGCAAGCAAAAGAAAGCTTGTCACACTTTCAAAGACCAAGGCGGGAGGTGACTTGTACAGAAGAATAAAAGGATGATCGGTTTCCTAGCAGAACATTAAAAGAGCATTTGACAACTCAAGCTATTCTGCTATACATTCAGGCTATTCTAGATCAGAATGTTAGACGAGGAGGCAATTATCTCTTCGTTCCATTACATTGGGATTGACAATGTTACACTTTCACACAGATCTACAATACATTTATCAATACTAACGACCTTTTCTTATCCATTTCACTTGCACGCTTAAACGTTTTTAAACCTTCTAACTTGTCGATATCTCATCACATAGTGACAGTGGTGCAGTGCAATAAGACGAGTTTTCCTAAAATACAATTTGTATACTTCACCTCGCACAGACCTCAACAATATCTGAACCAGTACCAATCTTTCCAATCATGAACTGTAAACTGTTCAAGTTACTCAGATGTACATTAAGGTAACTTAAAGGAAAAACAAGTAAGAAAGCTATATTCGGCTGTAGCCGAATCGTATATACCCACCTACTATTTTGTTATGCTATGGTCGTCTACTTCCATTTTTGGTATAAAAAAGCTATGCAATGTAGAATACTCTGTCCGCTCTAACTTAAGAATAATGAGTAAAGAAACATGAAAAACTAAGACAGTTAGATTTTGGTATTTTATAAGAATCAGTGGGCGTGTTCAATTTATTTCTAATTAAGAACAATGTATCTTCACGTGTAGAAGTTACAGGAAAATTGTCAACATTCTTTCTTGCTCACTTTACGGGTAATAAGCAGAACACATCGAAAAGATGGGAGTTTGATCATTTATAACTTTGTGTGGGCGTGGCCGACTTTTTCCATTTTTGAAAGTGAAAAGTAAGGTCGTCAGGAAAATAATTTAAAAGATTGCAGCTTTCCACCATTCATAATTAATGAGTAATGAGCAGTAATCCACAAATTCTTGCTTAGAGGTGCATTCAATTCCTGCCTTTTACTATGGTTGTGTGTTTCTTTCGACCGGGTTGGCGCAGTTTCAATACCAACTTGCCTACAAGCCTCCAAAGCTTCTACAAAATTTCAAGTCGATATATTAATTTTTACGATGCGGAGGGAATGGGGAACACCCGCCCACAAAAACACACAAACGGACCGACGGAGAGATCTGATTGCACCTCAATCAAAATTTTCAAGGATATATACGTTTTATTGAATTTCTGAAGCTAACTTTTGTAATTATCCTACGGTAGTGAATCCAAAAATAAATCAAAATTTTTTTTCGTTAAAGCGCAAATGTTGTCCATGCAATGTTTGTCATGACATGATATGAACGGGACTTTCGAAAAGTTGTTGCTCTCCTCTTAAATATTTGAAATAGCAAGACGTTGCTCAAAGAAGGCACTAAATCATAATACAAGCGAATATACATGCGGACAGATGGACAGATGGATACGCTTAAGTCGACTCAAAATATGATGCTGAACAAGAACATACATATTTTCTGGCTTCTCTAAAGTTTACTCCTCGCTGTTGCAAACGTAATGACAACATGAACACATCCTTTGATGATTCATATAAAAAATGTAATAGAACGGATTTTCAACTTGAACAACATCACGAGCTAGCGCCATAGGTGAAGATGTTAATAATGTGAAGATGTGAAAGGTGAAAAGTTAAGAATTTGTCACAAAATTTACTCAAAGCAGCAATTAAGCATTTGTACGCTTAAAAGCTAATCGTTTTTAAGGCTGTTTTTTATAATCAGTTGTGTGCGCGTGTGTGTTTTCAGCTGAATGAAAATTTGTCTGCAGAAAATACCCTAAACTGGCAGTACATTGAGTGATAGCACACGACTTTCACAACACTATGCGAATTTGAAACAATTTAGTATTTGCCGCGGTATGGGATCTGAGTATGAGAAAATCCTTCACAGACATTGCTTTCCGCATATTCTGGCTTTGCGGGGTTGCCAGAAAAATATCGAAGTATCGAAAAGCCTTCACAAACAAAATGACTATTATATGATTTTGTTGTATTAATTTTTAATAATCGATTTTTTAATCGGTTTATAATCTGAATACTTTTCAGTGGACAGAGCGAGTTTTTTTACAAGGCTTTAATGAAACGATTTTTTTCTTTTATAGATATTTATTCATTATTTATAATTTTATTATTTTTACGAGTTCTGTTTTCACTTTGCCTTTTCGTTTTTCTCTTTTATTTATTGATTTCTTTTTTTTTAATTTTATTTTAATTTATTTAATACATACAGTCGCAGTGTGTCCTTTCAATAATATTCTCATGTTGGTTTTTCTCTGTGCGTGTGTGTGTGTATATGTATGTATATGTTTTTGTGTTTGCGTTTGTGTTTGATTTGTTTCCGCTTTCGCGTTTAAATAGGCTTTCAATTGTTCGTATTAGTATAAGGTGGTTTAGAGCAGGTAGAAGATATATATACCTTAAGATGTGTATGTTCTCTATATTTCAAAAGACAAGGAATTTTAATATCAACGGAAAGGTTAACTTAAATCACAATGCAATCATTGCAATCGGTGAATGCACAAAACAAAACAGAACACCAAAAACAACAAAAACAAAAAAAAAAAAACAAAAAAAGAAGAAAACAAGTCAAGTTTATTCGCATTTGTAAGTATGTTATATAATACCGATAATAAGCGCTTAATTGTTTATGTAGATAGATAAGTATATAGATTTGTATAAGTATAGCAAATTAATTTGAAGTTAATAACAAGATATAAATGTTTGTGTGTATATGTTTAAGTAAACATGTAATAGATCCCGTGATTCCTATTTATACATAAATATAGTGTACTTAATGTATATATATATATGTATGTATAAGCATATATACGTAATACATACATGCATAAATGTGTATCTGTGTTTTTTTTTTTAATGTTTAATTATTTTTTCATTTTTTTTTTTTTATTGTATATATAAAGATTTTTCCCTTTTTTTTTATTTACGTTTCACTTTCACATAAATTTTAATTATAACGCATTTTTGTTATTTTTTTTTTAATTTTTCTTTATATTTTCAGTTTTTTCCTTTGCTTTCAGTTTTCGTAACTGTGTATGTATGATTTAAATGACTTACGCGATATTCAATACTAAAATTTGAATAATTAATTAATTAATTTTTTTTAGTTATTTAAATAATAATCATATAATTAATTAATTAATTGGCTTTAATAATAATTAATTTTTTAATTAATTAAATAATAATAATAATAATATAATCAATTAATTAATAACAATTATTTTTTAATTATTTAAATAATATTAATAATTATTATGATAATATAATTAATTAATTAATTTTAATTGAATTAATAATTAATTATATTTCATAAATAAATAATTAATTTTAAATAATAGCAAAATAACTTCTTGCACAATTATGAAGTGAATTTCTACAATGCATTTAAGCTAACTGTCATGGTTTGCAAACATACTTTTATATGTAAATATGTGCTTGTGTTTCGCATTAAAGGATCGACTTAGCGGGTAACGTCAACTTATGACTGTTTTCGTGGCGTTTTTTCTTTTTATTATTGTCTTAAACAATCTCTGGACTATCCTAAAGTCATACATATAGAGATCATTATGAAGGCGGTAAAAGATGTAGTTGGCTAAAATATCGATTTTCTCACTACATATATGTACACATAGTAGCAAGGGCGCATTGTGGAGATTTCGAGTGCAATGAATAGCATGAGAAATATAAAAAACAGTTGGAGATGAAAAAAGTTTTAAATACAATATTGCCACGCCCATGGGAATATTCAAAGCGTTAAAGTAACTGTATACATCAAGCTCTTGGCGACGGGAAATTTCCACATTGAAGCTATCCTGAATATCGAAAGCCATCTGCTTGCAGACTCTTTTTACTAAGCAATCAATTGCTATCCCGGCCAAAGGATTTACAATAGGCCTGTGATGTATTCTCGGTCCAACCAGATCAAAAAGAACGCATTGCCTACTTTTTTCTTAAACCTTGATAGTCTATCTAGAAAAAAGGATGTATGGACCATCCGAATGCAAGGATGGCTACGCCGCAGAAAGTCGACTATTCAAAAGTGTTATAGTCCGAAGTGTAGGAAGAACGGGCGCTAAAGTATCGAATGCACAAAGAAGACTCGGATGCATTTTTGAATGTGGATCAAAAGGTCTGAGTCTAAAGTCTGGGCTCTCCTGCAGCTGGGGATTGTCGTTGCAATTGCGGTTAGCACAAATATTCGGGAGACTTAGGAGGTCTAGGAGCACGGACAAGTACAAGAGATTTCTCAGGTCACAGTACCGACTGCCCACATAGGTCAATGTTAATAATAATAATAATAATAAGCTTGAAATATTAATTGTGAACTAAGAGCTTTTAGTGAACATCGTTTGATTTTGTCAATATATTTAAGTTTTTGAACGCCTGATACTTGAACAGTATTTTTACACAATATTCGATTGGATATTTTAGGTAAGAAATTGCAAGAGAAGTCAAGTTATAAATAAAATATGGTTGTTTGAGAGTTGCCACGCAGCAGTGTTGCTTTAGGTAAGCTAGTAAGGAAAAGTCTCTTATGTACATTGGAAAATGAACTTTCATATCTCAAAATTAAAAAATATTAATAGCTTTTCCAATAGTTTTAACATAAGTCCCCCTACTTTCAATAGACACAAGTTAACATTGCGCTTCAAATCTCTCATTCGTTGCTTTATTTAAAAAAAAAATCAAACATTTTTTCAGTTGGCTTACAGTTCACATGTTTGTAAGCAATTTTTAGTTTTTCAAATAATTTTTTAAGCTTAAATTTAACATAAATTTGAATTGAAACATTCTTCTAAGAATTGCACTCATCTCGCCAAAATTAATAACAACTTTATTTATTTTATAATGCTACATAATACTGTAAGATCGGTGCAAATCTCATTATTCTCAGGGGACAGTAAGGATGTATGCTATCTCTTGTTGTCATCAACTCACCCTATTCATGGCATTCTTTCCTTTGCTTGTGAGGTGTTGACAAAGATTTTGTCATCAAAGGCCCTTCCCGTGCCCTGAACAGGTCGGCGTCCTTTCGTAGAGGATAACTGGTCAAAGACGTTAAATTGAAAAGCTAACCTTGCAGTCGTGCCCTCTATTGCGCAGAAAAAAAACACTCAATGGCGAACTCAATTATGTTGTGTGAGTTTCTTATTGAAGTTTTTTAAGCTTCGATTTTTAACTGAATGCGAATGAATGCGACAGGTTCGAACTTTTGACATACGAATCAAGATTTCGACCACGAAAACGTGAAAACGATGTAAAAACAAGTAAGAAACTTACATCCGATTACCACCGAACTCGCTAGAATAGACAAATAGAAAAATTCAGCCACGCCCACCCAATATTATAGAGTTTGCAAATATAATTCTTTTCTTCCTCTAAGGATCACTGTGATGGGCTTAAACGACTCGGTCACGACCGAATATAGTTGTCTTACTTGTTACGTTTAAAATTTTTTATAAATTTTACTGCTGCCTTCTGGTTAGTACATAAAATTACTTGTAGAGTGCTTGCAGTGCACTCTCAACAGGTAATTATTAACTTCCCTTAGCATATCCCTCAATAAGTAACCGATCTGACAACACTGTTGACCGATCTATATGATTTATCGTCAAAGGTGATAGTAAGCGTCGAAGGGTCGTAACATTTTGACAATTACTTTACGCGTTACAGTTGTTTTAGTGATGCCACCTTTGTTATTATCGAAGCAACGCAAAATTCTGAAATTCCGAGAAAAACTACCGCACACAATCAGCGTTGGCTTGAAGTGGTCCAAATCCGCAAGTTGTTGCAGAAAACATAAAAGAAGTGCACGCGATTGTTTTGGAAGATCGAAAAGCAGAGTTTCGTAAGCAAGCTGACATCTTTCTAATATGAGAAGGCAGTGTACTTGCCATTTTGCATTAGCATTTTGCCACGGGAGAGCTCTGCTTGAGGTAGACACCGCGTTTACTTACTCTTGACAACAACGTGTTGCTGGCTCAAAGCCCTGCTCGCCACCATTTAGGTGAAATAAAAAGGATTTTTTCATGCGCAATGTGAGACAATAGATGAGCCATAGATGTATTACTGCACTACAGAGTATCAAGTCGGCAGTTAGCCGAGTGGACAGCAACCGGTAAAAGCCATTCAAAGTGACCAAGACAGTAGTGTCACTAAGAAAACCGTAACTTGTTGACTAATAATCAACGCGCCATAAAGCTTTGATACGTATCGCTTATATATAAGTTATATATAGAGATATATATAGTGATAATAACTTGGAGTTTTTTTTATTGCAGAGAGTTTATAAAATTCGTACCTACTTTCACTTGTGCCATTCAAGAAGAATTTTCAAGCACATAAAGGATGTTTTCATAATTTTTCAAAAGAAAACAAAAAAAAATAAGATATCGATAAAATCTTTAAATAGGAAAAATCTTTTAGTATTGAATGTGTCGGCACATATATATTATAATAAGAGTAAATGTTTCTTTATATAACTAAATTAATTCTCATTAAGAAGAATTTCTAATAAATTACATAAAAAAATGAACACCTAGCTCTTACATACTATTGTGATCAAGAAACAAGATGAATTTGCTTATGAAACAAAAAAACTCTTTACTTATTTTTTCCAAATCAATTTTATTATGCTAATGATTGTTGTAATCCACGAAAGAGTTAGGAAAATCTTTTGGCTTTGACTACATGCCTCGATACGGCTTAAATCGAATCGAAGCGCCATCTTCCGAGCATTTTTTTGAATCTGCTCAATAACCGGAAATCATACGGACGCAAAATAATGTCCTTCGTTGCTTTACATAACAAGTTTTCTAAAGCTGATGCACAAAATATCCTCTAAAACGCTTCGCGTTGATTCAAATGAAATGCCAACGATATCGGTCTCTAAATGTCAATCGACGATTTTGGAGCGTCAAATTTGTAGTTTTTTTGGTTGTGGACTTCATCGGTAAACGTGAACGGTGCTCTTTGTCTTGGAATCATTCCCGATCTTCTTTCAAGTCTTTGCATCACTTTTAAATATCTTTTCGCAACGTAGCCCCTGTTACCAAAGGTTTCCTATAACATTCTCAACTTTTCCATGACAAAATATTTACTCCGAAAACAAAATTTACCGAAAATGCTTGCTAGACAAAACTTACTTTTGTTTGTTTGCAAACACACATATACATCTATAGCAATTAAATATATTGACCTGAACCTCGACGTACATAGACGTTAAAGATCGAACCAATGCAGAAAAATGAAAAAATAAACAAATATAATAATTTCGCGATTTCATAGTATATGCTAAGTTGAAATGAAAAATTCACCCTATTTTTTGATCAAGTTAGTACGTGTTTAAGAGATTCGTTAGCAATAATCCATACAATCACTTATGTATTATGAACATATGTTGGTTCGTATGAATATTTCTCTTTATGGCGAGAACAAAATGTAAAAGAAAACAATTTATGTTGATTACATTTACACGGTTTCTTTTTTTATAAGCGAACGCACCAACATTTCAGTTTTATCAATAAATATGTGTATTTTATTTTCTTTGCAAACGATGTGATTTAAAGGTTATATAAATGAATGTCATCTTGTTTGCAATTGTATTTGTTCATTATTATATTTGCCTTTGTAGTCGTTTATATCTACTTTACTCTGTACGTATATTGGACTATGAATTTTTTTCTCACATTAGTATAAGAAAATATGAAGCCGTTCATAAATGATTTGTTTTCGTTACATTCATTCAATACATGAACAAATAACAATATTGTATATATATAAATATATATATATATATATATATATTTATATTTCTATATATATATATATGTACATGCATATATATGTAAGTATATATATATATATATATATGTATATATGTATACATATATGCATATATACTTATATATACATATATATATAATTGTTATTATTTATATATGAATGTGGTTCGTAACTTGGAGGGAAGGAGCGATTACAATATAATAGTATTTGTGGATAAAAAGTTTTCGTATATAATTCTATATATATATATATATATATATATATATATATATATGTATATATATGTATATATATATATATATATACATATGCGTGGTTTAATTGTGGATTGTGTGTGCATGCGCCCGTGTGTGCGCAAATATGTATATAGCTTATGGTTACGTTTACAGGTATTCATGTGTGTAATATGTATGTATTATATATTACACATATATATATACACATATGTATTATATATTACACATGTAATATATATACATGTATATATATATATATGTATATATATATATATGTATATATATATATATATATATATGTGTGTATATATACATATATGTGTATTTATGTATATAGACTTTAATTAATTAATTTTCTGTCTAAATGTCGCTATTATATATGATATAATGATTGACTTACGTATGCTTGCACATATAGAAATTGCGTGAGGAAATTTGAAATGTAAAGAGAAAGAGAGAGAAAGAGAAGAAAGCCGAGGAACAGACCATTAAAGTGCTTCTTTATATGTATATATACATATATATATATACATATGTATATATCTATATATATATATATGTGTATATGTATATATATGTATAGATATATAGGTACTGACTGCAGTTTGTGTAAACATTTATTGTATATAGAAAGAGAGGATGGAATTAATAGATAATTTTGTTTGTTTATATTTTGGTTTTTTCTTCTTCTTCTTCTTCTTTTTTCGCTGAACATGTATGACAAATATTTTACAATGTTCTTTAGCTAATTTATTATACGTGTTATAAATCATGTTATATATTCACATTTACATATAAGACTAAATATCAATTTCAATGGTATGGCTTTTGAATTTTTGCGTATTTACACCCATCAGCGATAATTTGAAGTAGTTTTGAGCAGTTTTGTTATTTTATTTCTAACACTTGGAATTACCGCCAAAACGAGTTTCACGCCCATTTACGTATGTCGGTCAAAGTGTTTGCCTAACTTTTTAAGTTCCAAGAATTGCGAAAATGTAACCATGAAAAGCACACAATATTCCGTTGTGTGTTTTAGATGGAGTAATACTTGACTTGATTCTTGCATTTCTAAGCCCAAAACGTACACGTTAATCACTGCGTAGTGTACACTTGTTCACTATATAGGATCCGTGATTGTTTGAAGGCTAGAGCTACCGCGTGGTTTTTCAGATCAAAAAAAAAAATTATTAAAAAGCGTGTAAAGTTTTCACATTTTTCCATGAAAAGCTTTTTTTCTATCTGACCTGTGACTCAGACATTCATTCCGAAGATGGTCCTCATCAGTTATATATATATATTCATACGGCCGGGATTAACCGGAACAAAATTTGAATTTTAACGCTCTTCGAATTCATTCTAACGCACATTAGCATTCTCTCCTAACTTGAAAAGAAGTTGAAATTAAAATTTTATCTTTAATTGTGGACGACGGTCGAGATCATATTGGGATTGTACAAGCAGGGGATTGTACGAGTATTTATGTGGCAATTTTTCCGAAAAATGTGCACGTAATCGAAACTCATAGATGAAAATATGGAAAAATAGTCGGTATTTTTTGAAGGTTGTCACAGTTTCTAATTTACTGTGGGCGTGTGCATGCGGACAGATCACAAAAAACTTTTCACCTTAAACTATTAACCGATCAAGGAATAATTTTCTGTTTTCCAACTTTCGCGATGTCGAAAACATTGTGAGTTACAGTGACCCATAACGATAGAAATAGATATAAGCACAGGGTGAGTAACTCTAATGTTAAGCATTTTGTTTCTTCTATTGGAGTATTGAAACTGTTTTGAAACAGATTCGGCATCAAAAAGACCGGCTTGACTTACATATAAATGTGTAAACTGCGACCCATATTAGTCGATATTGGCATGACTCGCATAGTTAGCGAGTAAATGCTCCTACAGTGTAAGCGTTTTTTCAAAATCCGCTTTGGCGAGGAAAATTTCAAGTTATTTGGAATATTTTAGATTATATTCGTTGAAGGTGTATGGGTATTCAATAATGACGCCAAGTAAATATACATTTTTTTTTTTTGGTTTTCTTTTCTTTTCTCATTTATTGTAAATGCTTATTATACGTATATACATATATGTATATATATATATGTATATGTTTTTTTTTTTTTTATTTTCACTTTAGAGAAATTCATTTATTTATTATCATTATCTCCTTCTTTATTTGTAGAGAATTGTTTTTTTATTATTATTAAATAAGCTTTTAATTTTTGCTTTTTTCATCATTTAATAATACATATATCGCTTTGTTACTGCATTAAGCAAATCTTCATTATAATATAGAGATTATATAACTTAAATTATTGCTTTTAGCTCCTTTTTGGTATTCAAAGAGAGGTTTTTTTTTTATCAATTTTTGTATATATTTACTTTTTAAAGCCAAAAAAAAGAAAATGCTTTTATTTCTTTTTTTTTCACTTATAAAATAAAACACCACGTGTTCAAGTCGAAGTACATTTTTTTATTCACAGTTTGCACTTTAAAGCAAAAGCATAAATATATTTATATATAAAAGTGTCGATGAATCGATCAAAAAAAATCAACTTTCATTCCTGCAGCCCCTTTCAGTAGTCGTAGTTCTAAATAGAATTCTAATAGAATTAGTTGCACCAAAAAGGTAATAATATTACATAACAATAGCGACAATAATGGCAGCCGAAACTATCTTACGAAAGAAAGACACAAATGCAACGCATTGTCCTATGTCTTATCGCAACTCACCTCAAATGAGGACATCTTAACAATCTCAACAAATTTTGCAACGCTTTGAAATTCTTTAGTAATTTTCCTCTATGCTGAAGTAAACAGTGCTATCACCGAAAAAAACACTTCTGAAGATTGGTCTCAATTTTTGATCACAATACTACAATACGGTCGTAAGCCCTAAGTTTGCAAAGTCAATGTTCTATCCCTTAAAACAGTAAAAGCAATAACAATGTATAATAATAGTTGTAGTAGTAGTAGTAGTAGTAGCAGCAGTAGCAGCAGAAACGACAATAGCACTAACAACTCTAATAATAGTATTAATAATAAGCCGGTAAGTCAAACGTTAACGAACTTGAAAGGAAAACTTAATCCTTGCAGTAAGTAACTTTAGAAACAATCGGGACGAGTAACGCTAATAGCGAATTCAATATTACAAAAAACTTAGACGGAATCGAAACTGGGAAAGCGGAAAGCGGAAGATTGACGAAACATCGTGACAACGTCTGCATGGTTTGAATGCGTGAGGCATATGCAAATCTATATGCTAAGTGAACTGCCTTTTCATGTAGCATTGAATGTGCTCTCACTTGGCATTGGATACACTATCACTTTTACACACTTCGATAGCTTTGTTACTCCGCGAAGATAATGTTGACAAATTTGACACACACACCAACTATTTATCAACTTTTTTTTTGGTCTCAAATATGGCCAATCAGTCAGTAGATGTCTGCTCAACGGTCAGCTAGGAATGGGAAAACATATAGAGATAGAATAGTAAAAGCATCAGCAGGAATGATTTTAATAGAATTTTCTATACGACTATGAAATGATAGCGAAACTCCCCTAAATGATTTGCACAGATCATTACCTGAGCAAATGAGGGTTGAAAAAATATTCATGGGAATGTTCTTCGATATAAGTTCGATGCATAATGCATGGATAGTAAAAGACATGGTAATCTTTAAGGAGGTGCAATATTAGAGGAATTGATTACAGTTGTAATATTAGCTCTTACAGATGTTGCAGGATGTCGATTAGACATCTCATGTTCAATAATTCAAATTTACTTCATTTCAATTCTGTTCAGCCACAATTTTTTAAGTTTCACTTAAATTACTTTTGCAACTGCAACGAGAGGCTTACGCTATTTCATTAAATTGCATACACAGAAAATTAGTTAATTACGGCCTCTATGAAATTATTTAGTAGAAGCGCAAGAAAATCGCAAGCCTGGTCTGGTAAATCTTAATTCAGTATATATTCAATTTCTTGCGTTGCGAAGGTATGATATCTGTAGTGTTCGCACAGTATAAAGGGTTTCTTTTATAGTTTGTATTGAATCCGATATGGAAATTAGATTACAATTCATAATTTTATGCACCAAAAGTTCTTGGATAGACGGACAAAAACATTGAAGTTAAGTTCATTTATCAGCTTCACTGAAAAGCTAATGCCTGAAATGAGCCTTAACTTCTCAAGTGAAAGTAAAGCTATTAGCCCCAATCTGTTTTCATATGATGATTTTCAGGTGATGCAATCTGCGAGTTTCACGGTGAAGATCTTAACCTAAGTAAGCAAATTAATAATTTCTCTTGAACTGCTTCGGTGGTGTCTACACGACAATGATAGAACGGCGACCATGGATGGATGGACGCATACGGCAGTCTAGGTCTAACCAACGACATATATAATAAAAGAAGGTAAGTACCGATCTAGCTTTGTTAACAGAGAGTGCAATGTGCAAATAAAACACAGTAATCCAAGATCGAGAAGCGTCTCTATGTTTCGCAGCTTATTCCGTAATTCCTATTCTCTTATGACAGATCAACTAGATAATGATCAACAATTAAGCGGAAGATCAGTTTTACATCATCTGCATACAACAGGATTTGGGACGACTCAGTCATAGACGGGAGAGCGTTTACAAAATATGTCAAGCAAATAAAATAACGCTTAAAGAGCTGCCTTGAGTAACAGCACATCGTACTGAGATCTATCGATGCATGTTTCTTTAGTTTACCCGAAATAGAATTGAATTTCAATTAAGAATACATTCATTTATACACTTGTGAGGATTTCTACCGAATACTTTTAGTCGAATCGCGGTTGATAAATACAACAAAATAATACTAAGTCAATTTGATTGATTTTGGCTGGCTTTCTGAGCATATGTTGAAACCTACGGCTTCATTGTGACACTTTGCCAGTAAGTGTGCGTTAATTCTCAAGGTCTTTGAAACCAAAAAAAAAAAAAAAACGAAACATTACTTTAGCATACCTTAGGAACCTATAGAAAATGTTGTACAATTCAGAAGAAATTATAATAAAATGCAAAACGCTGTGCAGGTAAATGCAGGCATCACGAGATATCTGCCGATGATCATTTTGTTGAGCTGACACTGCACCTGAGCAGATGACGTACTGAAAAGTCTAGGAGACGTTGTTTTACTTTTATTTAGAAATTCGGAATCGTTAAGCTTATTAAGCCCGCCCGACTTTGAATGGCTATGTTATCGCGTGGCATGAAGTGTTGCAATCTCTGCTCTTTCGAGTGCAAATATCTTTCTTCGAGATGAAAAAACTTCATTAAAAATATTTGTTCAGTTTTACCAAATAAAAAAGGAAAAATTTACTTTTTGCTTTGGTTTTTTTTTTTTTTTTTTTTTGTATAAGAATTAATTTCTAGAAATCTCTACCAAACGTTGTTTTTTAACTTTGTCGTTTTTAGTTGCTTTTTATATAGTTTTTTCCTCTTTTTTACATTTTATGTATAATCTTTCAAAGCTTATTAATTATTTTTATATATCTAAGCTTAAGCTTATCCCGTGTGTACGTACTGTATATATATATATATATATATATATATATATATATATATTTAAATCATTAAAGTAATGCATTCACCTCATATATCTTAGATGTCCGTATTTGCTACGTATACAAAAAAATAGACTGTGAGCGTAATTATTCATCCGGAACGTTCCCTTGCGAAGCGTAACTAACTAATATACAAATTGGAATAGATTATCGCCTTCTTTATTGTATTGCATTTATATTGATTGATACGCCGAAACCTACCTTATAAATTCGTTTCAGTTCTTTGGGGTATCTTTGTGCCAGTGACGCCAATTCTAGTTGCCGTTGTTGTTGTGTGAAAATCAGTTTCCATATTTTCGGTTCTTGTTGCTTTTATGGCTAAACGATTGTTACCTTTGGAAGTTATTGTGGATGTGGTTGTTATTGTGGTTGGGGTAATGCTTGTTGAGACAGTAGTAGTAGTACGTACCCGTTCCCCAATACCGGGTCCGATATTGGTATTGCTGAATAACTTGATGTGCCTTAGAGAGTTACTTGGCCGACTAGAAATGGTGCTATTGCTGAACGTGGTCGTGGTAGTAGGCGTGGTGTGTACCCGTGTAGTTCGCATGGACCATTCATTTTGCTTCAGCAAAAATTGCTTGACATTATATTCCATTTGGGCAATATCTACATTCTGGGTGGTTGTATGCAGTTCCGCTTTAATGGCTCGAGTCTTATCACTATCGTTAGGGTAGTATTTGTAATTAAGAATATCACAAGTCGGCTGCTCGGGTATAATTTGTGACGATTGCGAACTTGAGTCTGGATTATCCGAACTGCATGTAACGACAGTGTTGGCTGCAGTGGCGGCGGTGTAGGCTACTGGTAGACCCGATCGCGAAGTTCTCCGATAATAGGTTTGGGGTGTGCTATAGATTTGCGAGTTTTCTTTTAACTGCGTAGTTACAATCATATCACCATTGTCGGCATTATTATCCGACTTAGGTGACAAGGACTCATCTGAGGTTTTTATAGTGTCATCTTGACTGCTGTTAGCCAAGGCGGTAATTTGTGGTGTAGTTTTATAGCCTGAATCTAAAGACAACTTTTCCACGGATACCGAGTCCAATTGATCGAGTGTTGAGAAGGAAGAAGGCTGATCCGTGCCAGAGGAGTCGCATTGTATTAGAGTACTTAACACTTGCTGTTGCTGTTGTTGACGTTCCATTTGTTGCGAGTTATTTTGTACCCACTCGGCCACACGGCTTAGCTGTTGCCTACGCATTAAAACGCTTTCTTGAAAATCGATCGCTTCGCTTAGTGAACTCGATTGTGTGCCAGTGTTAGTATTTGAAGATTTCTTTGAGCTCACCTCAAAGCCATTTGGCGTTACACCTAATGTTTTAGTTTCGTCAATTTCAGTCTTGATTTCATCTCCAACAGCATTAGATACAGACTCTTTTACAGTAATTTTCGTATTCATAGAAATAACTTCCACAGCACCACCGCCAGTATCATTAACATCGCTTACCATTTTTAGTTTGCCTTTAGTTGTAACAGTTGCCCCGTTATTACTATGCTTAATACCTTCCCCGTTGTTAGGGCTTAAGCCGGTTTGGGAAGACGTTATTACCTCTTTACCGTCCTCAAGCTCTTCGTCCAATAAACGCTCTCTTCGTCTATAAATAATAGGAGTGACCGCCTCAATAGACTCTATATTATCCAATAGAATATTGCTTTGTCCATTTTGTTGTATGCGCATAGCGCATAAACGTGGTCCCCGATTTTTGGGATTTTCAGCCTTGAAGCAAATTGCATTTGAATTCTCAAATTAATTTCTCTTCGCTTTATTACTTACCTTAATCGTTTTTATAAGATTTCTATTGAAAGTTTCAAACATTTTTGCACCTTCGCAACTGCTAGTCCTGCTCCATAGACTATTCGCGCTGCCAGTAATGTGCGACTTTAAAAGGCTATTCGCATGAGGCTTTATCGCACTGCAAGTGCTGGCCGATGGTGATTTCATATGCTCCCTATCCTTTAATTTAATTTGAGTTTTTAGTGACTCTTCACAATCCTCTAATAAATTACTATGCGAACGCGAATTGCTTAATAATGGCTTAGCTTCTTCTTCCAACTCCTCATTACCATTTAAATCGTCGATAGTCTTCTTTTTAGTAAGCATAGTATGTTCTTCTAACATATCAAGTGCGGTACCACCACCATCCATAAAACGTCTTTGATGATAGCCTACAGTTGCTGTCTTCATGTTATCTAACACAACGCTATATGTGGTTTTTTGAGTAGGCTTTCCCGTTGTCACTCCGCTTGCTAAAGTACGCTCGCATAGTCTATGATGCCCCAAAATTGGATTTACCATCAGATCATCCTTTTTAGCCGGCGTAAATAGTTTCTCAGCATCGTTTAAATCTGACATCGAACTTTTTGTTTCTGATATAACTGAATCACTTGACTTTAATAAATTCTTAGTAGCATATGGACTATTAGTGCGTGAAGGCGAGTTCAAATTGCTGTAGCAACGTAAGCACAATTGCGTTAGGGGTTCGTTTAAGTTACCACTACTGCTCGTATTTAATATAAACGGAGTTTGCGTGGCGACAGTATAGGATCTCGTCAAATCGGCGAGCACTGTTAAATCCTTTGAACATTGGCATGTATCGCAATGTTTCACTTCACCAGCTTTTAGCTCATCTTCCAGATAACGAGCCATAATCACCGGCGATATCATATCGTTATCGTTTATAACATTTATGTTTGCATTCAAAGATGACGTAGAATTACATACAGATGTTGTTGTTATTGTTCTTGCTGTTACGATTAACGATTCATTGCCATTAAGATTTGTGTTGTTCGTATTTATAGTCTCGTTAACACTATTATTAATATTACTGTTGTTATTATTATTGTTATTATTATTATTATTACTATTGCTATTATTATTATTGTTGTTGTTGTTATTATTATTCTTGTTGACGATGTCATTATTATTATTATTATTATTATTATTATTATTATTATTATTATTATTGTTATTATTGTTGTTTTGATTATTACTACCGTTATTGTTATTGTGATTATTATTCAGATTCAAGGATGTTTCAGAATTGCGTTTAGCATCTGTTGGTAAAATAAACAATAAAAAGAATATATTAGATAAGCATAAATGCACATATAAAACAAAAAATATTGTACCAATCGTTGTCAAATAGAAAGTATATATATATATATATATATATATATATATAATACATTATATGTATACTTTTAAAAATTATTAATTTTTTTTTCGAAGAAACGTTTTCCCTACCAAAAATGTACATACAAGGTAACATAGCGGCAATAAAGAAAAGAAAGAATTGTATTTACTACTGTATTACTGTGCTGTTGTTTATAGTTTGGACATAGGGCGACAATCAACGGTTGTAATACCAACACAAACCGCAACGCAAAAATACTTTTTTCAACAACGAAAACGTCGAACTTTTTGCCAAATGGAAAACGTGCGCCGGCAATGTTTTCTCTTTGCTTGAAGGATACAAAAGAGGGTCTTTTCACCACAGTATTCTAACTGGGAAGGAAACGTGAACTTAATTTGAGAATTCCAGCCATACAAATATATGGGTTATCATTCGCATTAACTACAAGAGTGGGTCGCTTTGACAGGAAGACCTTATTCTGTTTGTGAGGGGACCGGAAGAGTGGAATCTGCTATTACCTATTAAAGTCTGGTTAATATTAAACACTACCAACGGTGCTTAGAAAATGATCGAAATATCCAAAGAAGGCAACACAAGGTCATTCTTCATATAGCAAAATCGATTCGCCGGTTGGAAATACACGGCTGGGTAGTGCTAGCCCATGCGGCTTATTTGCCAAAATTAAATCCTTCCGATTACCACTATTTTGCGTCGATGGGACACGCACATGCTGAGTAGCGCTTCATTGCCACAAAAGAACAATAAATTTTTGGCTATGTCATCCGTAAACTGTCAGAGAGGTGAGATGAATGTACCATTAGTGATGAGCAATACTTCGAACAAAATATACATTTGTCATTTTCATATAATAGATTTGTATTTTCTACACAAAAATTCAGGTTTCAAGTGCATATACCTAGTGCTAAAGAGGAACGAATAAAACGACACAAAATTATCATATAAGTCCCTATAGCTTAACTAAGAAGTGTCAAAACAGGCATATATTTTTTAAGACCTTACTTTTTACGCAAAATTCGGCAAAATGCCGAGTGAATCTTATCACAACACTCTGCAAGTATTCCGATCCGGAGTATATTCAATAGTATTTGTCCTTGAGCCGAAATGCATCAGTGTAACATATAGCCTCAAAATATCTCAAAACTTGCAGCCTGAAGGTTAAAGACAAGAAAACAAAGGCAGACAGACGAACAGGCGGATAGACTTAGGCTTAAATCAGCATAATTAGTTGCCTCCCATCCTAAATCCTTCTGAATGTTGATTACATCCGCACAAACTTATATTCATCAAAGACTTAGACAAGAATAAACATGTAATACGGAAAGGAAATTTGATTGATTTGAGGGATTTGAAGGGGGAATGATATCATGATAAGGAAAATTTTTGGCAGGAAAACAATACACGCTCGCATGAAAGGTACAAATACTTTTTTTTGCGGACTTAAAAGCTTCGAGGAAGATCGAAACAGTCTTGTACTTGATCGCTAGTAATGGTAACTCGTCAACAAGAACAGGCGGTACTTTAGAAATAAAAACGTACGCAAAGAAACGTGCAGAAACCAGCACCGAGCCGATCTTTCGTTTAATGGTTAATCCCTTTACGAGTTGGCAAAACTTCCTTTTTCTCCCTTAAACTATTACTTAATATACTCAACATGTGCTTCTATCAGCTTCTGTTCTGCTGTACAATTTTGCTTAAGACCCTGTATAAAATAACTGAAAAATTTCGAAAATTGTCAAAGTAATTCGATGTAATAAAATTTTTTCTAAGTCACTTGTGGCTATCTGTCTTTTATTTGAGTTAACCCCCGGGGGAAAAACAATTTGTATACCTATCAGCAGAAAAGAAATGTATGAACTCAACTAACCAAATTAACAACATTATCATGTCTCCTACCAAGAGCGCAAGCAACGGCTTAACAATGGGAAGCTCTGAAAGCCCATAAGTACTCAATAGTGGATGCACTTTGATATTAAATTCAAATAGATAACGAAAGACAAATTGTACAATTTTCTCAATATTGTGCCTTGCGATATGGTAAAATAAATTTAATTTCATTAGCATTTAAAAGTAGGCAACGAATTTTTTTCTACTTCATTAACATCGAAGGATATCTTAATTATATTAAAAATTATTACAAAAAAAATTATGTAAATAATTAAACTGAACTTTGAAAAAGAAAACAACACAATTAACGATAATTAAACAAATTAGTATAGTAAATAATAAAAACTGATATTTCAATAGCAATTAACGCTTAATGAAAACCATAAAAATCTTTTATTGGTTTCGTTTTTTTTTTTGCAAATAAAAAAAGAGATGACTGACAAATAATCACGGAAATGAGAATAAAGAAAAACATGTAAGAATATAGTCGGGCAAAGCCGATTATTAGATACCCTACACCACTGCGCCTAGTACCATTATTCACTTACTTACTTTTCATGGAAGCGCGCATATCGGAGGACGCCCAAAATATCATATGACGTGATCCAAATTTAGGCAAATTCATTTACTTTCATTCTTCAGTTTCCGTCATGAAAATCTAGAAATAAGGACATGTGTTCATGGAAACCCCTATTAGGGTTTAGTAAATAGGCTTCCTACCGCTATTTTTTGCTAAATTGTTCCCATGGACGAATTTTCATCATAAAATAAAAAAATAAAACTCAACCTCTTTCTAAAGGGGTTAGTGTTCATGAGAAATCTTATGCGGAGCTAAGTCCAAGAAACAGACCCATGTAATTCAAATTTGGTTCACTTAATTTCTATGTCAAATTACGATCACAATTAGGCCTTTTTGGACGCATAAGGGTTTACATATCCTGAGAATCTTTATATGTGGTAAATTAGGTAAGGTTGATTTCTTTGCCAGTTTACTATTATAAATCTATTTGCGTCATAAAATATTGAAAGTTATACCTTTTTATATTATAAAGATTCAGTTTCAGATTCAGTTATATGAGAGGGCGTTCAAAAAATTGCCTTAGCCGAACCAAATTTTTCATACCAATTTGAGAATGAGGGAATGGTCGAAAAAATGGAGCAATCCGAGCCATTTTCAATAGTGTTCGTCCTCATGTCAACAACATAAGTCAGTGTACCCACCCACTTTATCATAATATCTCAAAAATTTCGACCTGTAGATTGAACACAACAACACATGAGCGGACATCATGCGGAGATATGGACAGATGGATAGACGAGATCAAATAGGTATAATAACAGCTGGGCTAAAAGCTATCTTGACGTCGAAACCGCATACCCTGTACCGCAAGTTGTGTAGGGTATGAAAAGGAAATAAATAACACACACGGAAAGAAAATACTCGCATACAAACCACAATAATTTAAAATAAATAACGTTAAATAACTGCAAATAAAATAAATAAAACAAGAAAAGGTAACAAAATAATAAAAAAAGAGGTTTTGTCTACTAACACTTACCAAGGCCCCTCATTGAATAAACCATGGCGGTTGGTGGAAAGGGGCAAGGCGCCGGCGGTGGTGAATCAGAAGCAGGAAGCACTTTATAGGCAGCTGTAGTTGTAACACCCACACCTGTAATACTACTCTCCGAATCTGAATGCGAATTCGTTTCCAAGCGCATATAAGCCGAAACCTTTGATTGTATATCGAGCGGTAGCTAAAAGAATATAACAAATATATTTTGTTTATTAACTGCAAGTTATTAAGTAAGAAAACAAACCAAAAAAAAAAACATACCGCAGATACTTTTTGTGGTAGAAAACTATCAGGTTTACAGTGCAATAATTGTATGGCCAAACTAATATCAGCTTTGTAACGTTCCTGTTGTAAAAGAAGAGAGACATTTACACTTTTTATATTAAACTAAATTCTATAATATGTGTGTGTATGTTTGAAATGCGAACGCTTTCAATATACTTTAGTGTATTTTGATATCATTGTATATATTGTTTGTGCAGTCATTTCTTCCCTCCCCCCCCCCCCCCCGCTTTCTTTTTCTCCACAATGGGAGCACACTGAAGAGATGCTATTGAAGTTGAAGAGAAAAAGCACAAAAAAGAAATGGAAAAAAATTGTCCAGAACTAAATACCATTAACAACTAGTTTGCTGGTAGTTGGTAGTCAGTTGAAATTTTTACACGTTATTGTTATTAGACCGGATATTAGGGAGTCTATAATAATGCACATGCTATTAACTTATCCTCCCTATTTGCCACATGCCAAAAATTAGTCATCAACTAGACGATAAAGTGCATACATCGCGTCGTTACTGCTATGTAATGTTTTGCTCAATCATTTATTTCCCCACATAAAGACAGTATGTTGAGCGGTAAGTGAGATTTGTTCCAACATTTTATTTAAAATATTTAATTATATTTTGACCGTAGGGAAAAAGCACAAAAGCATTTATCGATGTGTATATGTACTTTTTTCCAATTATTTCCAGCAAAGCAAAAACTAATCGTAAACTCATCGAAGCAAATGTGCCAGATACGGATAGATCGGCGTCACTAAACCAGCTCGTGAAACTTCGGAACAAGTTCTTTTCGGCGTCAATTTTTAACTTTCATTTCACGTCCTGTGTTCCGCATATTCCAAGCAAGAATAACGAAAGGATGGAAAGGAAATGCCAATAAAACATATCGGGATATATGCGAATTTTATCCATAGCTGTTTGTATTCTTTACGTTATATGTAGTCGGACTTAATCGGTACAATTGGAGACTGCATGGATTAAGTGCCAGTTTAGTGATTTTGGGCAAGACAATATCTTCCGAGGCTAGATTAATGAGATTATTTCAATCGCTACCTAATGAAGAGAAAAATAGATATATTCAAGAATGCCGGTCTACAAGTAACTAGCACACTACTACCTTATCATTTAAACTAAATTATATATACACACATACATACATACATATGTGTGTGTGTGTTGTCCGTATTGCATTCCAAAGGGAAAATAATTGTTTTCACGTAGAACCCGATTACGTTTACCTTATCTCATGCTTTTTATTGTACTTCTGAGCGAATATGTTGAATGCAAGCGATGGGTATGCAAGATTCGTTCTGGAACGTTATAAGTTTTTTTTTTTATTTATTTCATTGTATTTTTAGCAGCTACTACACCACACCAACACAAAACTCTTTTGATAGTATTTTTATTTCAAAAGCTCTCTAAAATTTTTCATTTGTGTTTTGACCCAGTTGTAAGGCGGCTTGTAATAGGCAGCTTTGGCACAGTACGTACTTCTTTTTCCCTATTATCTTTTTAAGGAAATGTTAACAATACCAACAGCAACGAAACTCCTCGTCCTTTTTTTTTTTTTGTATTTATTTGTTAAGAGTGTTAGCAAAGAGAATCTCTTTTGTTATAAATAGACTCTAAAATTCATTTAGGATAGAATGTTAAAATTCTTGTACGTTCATATAAACATAAAATATAATGAATTTGAAGACTTTCTTTACCATTGCGAATTTGTATTTATTTAAAGCGATTATACAAAGAGATGCCATAATAATACTGTGACAACTGGCATGATAAAATGCCAACCTTTTGCTTCAAGCTATAAATCTAACAATCACACGACATGCGTCCGACAACTACCGTTGACTCTTTTATAATAGGCCATCGAAAGCTCCAAATAAATATCATGCAACAACAACATGTTAGATGCAGATATTTATCACATAACTTGAAAAAATTACTTCACTGGCGGCATGTTACGGTTGTTTTCCCTTTAATATACGCTTCATGTTTTGCTTACTACTATACTTAACGTCGCTTTCGCAAATGCGTAGCGTGACGCGAGACGCAAGGACATGTAACTCAGGAATAAATTGAAAAATAGTCAGATTTCACCAGTGATTTTTTTACCGCTTGGGTTATAATTTAACCTCATTCACAACAGACACAGACAAAAAGCATCCCTACCGCAAACTGTGCTTTTCCAGTATATAACTCGGCATACGGTTCAAAATTCGACTAGATTTTATTATTTCTAACAGAAGTTGGACGGACAACTTCACACATACCTTGTTATTGGCACATATATAAAGTATTAGTTACTCATTCTCTTGAAGATGACTTTGTATATCACATAAGCTTGTTCTTGCCAACAGTTATCCGCCGATTTTGCTTAACTCCATGGTAAACGATGACAGACGGTGCAACTTAAAGCGTTCGAGAGTTAAAGGGCCCCACGAAAATGAAATCATCGCTCGTATGCTTTCATTTATCACTTTTTATCACTTCAAACATTTTACGCTCATGCGATCTTGAAGACAAGGAAACCTAAAACTCGAGAGAGAAGAGGACGTTAACTGGCCACTTAACCCCAAGATAATTTTCAATCATTTTGCAAGGCCAAAGGTAATGCTTTAGGCAACATATAGCTAACATTTTTTAGCTCCATAGTATGTACGGTGAGGAAAGATGCCCGTCGACAAGAAGATCTTATCGATAAAATAACATTACAAACTGTGTAAGCGGGGTTGGATTGTTTTACAAATCATTGAATTTTAGTTCTAAAAAAAGTCCCGCGCTATTGTCCTAAAGGTTGGGCATAATCTCAACATCAGCCAATTAACAGACTCACCATGCTTTTGAAAACTTGCCAGCTTATTATTAAATAAGCGAAAGCTATCTGCTTATGTTTCTTATTAAAAATTTTTAAAAATTTTATATATTTCTTTAGCTAAGGAACAATTGAAAATTCATTACAATAAAGCATTTACTTACGGCCTTTCCGTCTCTCTCTCTCTCTCTCTCTCTCTCTCGCTCTCCATCAAATTCCTTACCAAAATGTTAACACATTTCGTTTCCATTCTATCTTCATCAGGCATGAGTGTTCATCGTAACCCAAACAAGTAAACAATAAAGCCAATTAAACGGACGGATTAATACAACAACAACAACAACAATAACAAAGGAAAATATGTAAATATTTTTCAAATGAAAACCTACCCGTCCACGGAGAAACAGAGAAACTACAGTGAATTCAATTGCTTGAAGTAGATCTCATTAGCATTTAAATTACTAAGAGCTTGTTACCTATTTCTATCTAAAAATCCTTCTCGGATATATATGTATATGCACGTATGCACAAACAATATCAAGAATTTATAAAAGAAAGGCTACAGTGTAAGCAACAACCAACAACCAACGTCCAACATTAAGTATACACACATATAAGTAGTAGCTGATGTAATCAATTCAGGTTTATGCACACAAGTGTGAACGGCAGAATTTGCGAGTTTACATACTACACATTTTGTACATAATTATGTACGTACTAATGCATGTAGGTGCGCGTATATGAATTAAATACTGACAATGCATAACAAAAAAAAGGGTTTCTTATGTTGGCTGACATGTACACCAAGTGCAACTACAAAAATATCTCTGCTGTGTACAGATTTGTAAATAGACGCTTACATAGCTATTGTGTGCCTGTTAAAAGCATTTTAACTCATTGTCATTTTCAAGGCAAACCGTTTCGGTCCGCTTCAAATTGTTTACGCAAATAAACTCGAAATGCTTTAGGATTGTTTGGCGTAATCGCTTTTCTTCTTCTTCTTCTTCTTCTTCTTCTTTTTTTTGGCAGTTTACGGCAAGTGTGGCTGTACATTTTGATGCCACGTCAGTATCACGTTATCTTTTCCGTGATGGCTATTCTTTTCATGTTTTTCTACGATCAATAACATTAATAATATTTCGTTAGATATTTACTCAAGTCCTGCCAACTTTTTAAAATACCGCGATTATGAAAATGTAAAAGACTTTCTCGTCTCCTTCGTACATTGGTATGAATAATTTCCTAGCACTTAGTCAATCTGTTCTTGTCGCGATAGCAAGTATTTTGATAGGCCCCATTATACGTAAGCATTATGAAGAAGTCGTTCCGTCCGTACATTTGGCAAACATATAGAATGACGTGCATTTAAGTCAATGCGAAAATTCGTGAGGACAAAGCAAGCAAAAGTTAATAATTTATTTTGAATGTAAGAAATAAGAAACACGGTGGGAGAGATGGAGAAGGAGAATGCAAAAGCAAATCGCATTTTGCGACGTGTACATAAGAAATGTTTTAAGCCAAGTTGTGTTTTAGAAACGATTAGTGAATGAAATATCGTCACCAAGACATTGACTTCCAAAAAGGTTCCGATCTGGTGGGCTAGTCAGTAGTTCTGTCGATTAAATCAACGATTAACTCGATTCTGATCTACGCTTTTGATGACTTATGCAATTTAATTGAAACCGTCATCATGTGCTAAGCCCACTAAGGCAATTGAAGGAAGATGATAACATTCATCTCAATCAGTGGTTGCTTATATTGATAAAAGACAATTATAAATCATATATTCGATGAAGAATCCGTGTCCTCTTCATATCACAAGGAATTTCGCTGGCATATCTAATATCATAATTATGGAATCATTACTTTTCAGGCGACGTAGTTGCATTAAATTTAGAACCATCTGCTAGAATGTATTCAAATATGTATTTTGAAAATATTTTAAAAACTTGTAATGAAAGCAACGGTTTATATCCTACAACTATCCTATCTATCCAGACTATATTCAGTTATGTCCGCGTAAACTTATGTTTACTTAAGCTACAGATCGCAATTTTTAAGATATTTTGATGAAAGGCTATTGGACTAGTTTTGGCGCAAGGACGAGCACTATCGCAAATGGTTGGGATCGGACCACTGTTTCGACCACACTTTCTCATGTACCGCCTTACTTCGAAAAGCCGACATACAGATGACCGTATTAAAGAAAGTGGTGTAGGGTATTTGTTTCATTTTAAATTGCTAACAGATTCAATTTCGTTTTCAATGATTTAAATTCAATGTTATGTCTACCTCCTAATATATACTTGTGTAATAGGACCGTTCATTAAAATCCCATAACGAAATTTCATTACTTTTAATATCATTATAATAATAATAAGGCAACGAACATTCCCCGAGTTACTTAATAATAATTCATTTATTTGGTGTGTAAAAATAATTTTCCGTTTGTTCATAATATAAAAAGTTTGAACTTTAACTGTTTGCCTGGTAAAAGGCAAACAAAGTTAACAAGGAATTCATTAAATAATTGTTATTATTACGTTAAGGAGCAGATACCATATGTTAATGAATAAATTTATGCATACCTATGCATATATAAAGTTTTATTAATTGAAAATTTCCAATGATTGCACAGATAGAGAAGCAAGAGAAAGTTTCATTGTTTGCTCATTTCGTTCGGTCCTTAGTATTATTGTTTGCTTTATACGCATAGCATGCAAATTTCCGCACTTACATATGCGTAACGAGTTCTCAATGTTATCTGCTTGCGCGTATGCAAGGCAAAGAGAAAGAAAGCTTTTAATTTAATTGCTAGACATGAAGCATAAACTTAATATTAAATAGCATGGTTAGCCAGCATCTCGACATGACCTCTTCATTCTTAATGTCAATCATAATCAAGAGTTAGACTTCCCTAAGCAAATGTATAGACAATTTATTGCATATTGCTTTACGCCTACAAGTAAATGTAAATTTAATGACCTTTTCTTGCATGCTTGCATGCTCCTAAGCTATGCAAAGAATATTTAATTACATTACATATGTACACTGCTTGTCCTGTAAATGAATTGAAAAAAAAATTATTTTAACCAATTTAAAGCATTGCGACATCCCCCATCCCCCCATCACCCATCCCCTTTAATATGTTGAATTTTTGTTACCAATGACTGATAGCCCGGCTCGCTAGAAAAGTGCCGATTAGATGTGAATGCGTAAATATTTGCGCCAAGTCTACCACATTTGCCCCTTGCCATGAATCCCAAATTATTGGTTAAGATATATTTAAAAATTCGAATTTTCCACTCATTTGATCGATAATTCCCGGAACTAACACATTATTGTCGTCCATGACCAAAAAGAATCCATATACGCGTCAATGTTGAGATTAACACATTCGCAACGGATGAGGCCCAATGTCGTCATTTAAGTTATCGTGTAACAATTCTTTAAAAACGTCATTTTTCGAACTCAAATTACTTTTTTCTGGCATTCGTTTCTAACATCAGAGATCTCTTACAATACTATACAATACACATATTTACTTAACAGCAACAAATGACTCATCGTTAATGTAGTAACAGTAAAAACTACGGCAAAAACAAATTGCAAAATGTGAACCAATACAGTAATGAAGTAAAAAAAAGATAGAAAATAACAAAAACTAAGTGTGATATTTTTCTAAAAACCCCTCAAAATGGAGGAAGAGTTTCTTTCGGAGACATATGAAGATTTATTATTAAATATCGCTGAAAATGAAAGCGACAGTGAAGATTCTGATATTCAACCTATACGAAGAAGAGCGAATTCATTACGTCTGCTTTGGTCGTCATCAAGTGAAGAAGAAGTAGAAGTTGAAGAAAGTGATGAGGTTTGGTCGGACTTTGATCTAGAAAGATGTAATGAGCAATTTGAAATATAATACCGAAGAAGCAACCAATGAGCCCTCAACTTCTACATGAACGCCCCGTTTTCAATAAACAAAAAGGTTATCAAGAAATGTAAAACATCACGAATTAGTGAAAATCTTGAACAACGGTAAGACTGTAAAAAAAAGATGTCGTGCGTGTTATTCGCACAAAATACGTCGAGATACGTCGTATATGTGTAAGAGCTGTAAAGTTCCCTTACATGTTGAACAATGTTTTCAAGCATACCATACAAAAAAAGAATATTGAATCAAAATGAAATGAAATTTGAAAATCATTGCAAAATATCTTTATAATTATAATAAATAATAAAAATATTTTGAAGTATAACTTCAAACCCCCACTTTTGTGTATAAACAAGTCCTATGCTCCCTGCTTTAAAATTTAATACAGAAACATTAATTACATAGAAAGTTATAGCAATTTTTGTAAACCTTTGCGCGATTGTAGCAAACGACAAAAAACGGCTCCGTAAGCACAGCCAGCAACGCCTCGTCGCGAATGTGTTAAGTCAGATCTCTTTAGTCTTCGAGTAACTAACTAATGCCATTCGAAGCCGAATAAAATTTTTATTATTTCTTCATACATAACCGTATTAGCCGACAAGAGAATAGTTTTCCGCAGATAAAAATTTTTGTAAATATTTCGTATGTAATTAAAATAAGGTGAACTAAATCAATAAAGAATAGAATCAATTTAGTTCAGCCGGCCAACAGTTCGTTCGGAAATTGTAAACAAGTAAAGTATACTACGTCACGAATTGTACATCTTTAAAAATGTTATTGCGCCTATAAAAAATGATCCCCTCCTCTCGCGAACTTATCGTCGAACTTTTTTTCACATCTTCGTACGAACTAAAGTGATACTTAGCAGTTACGTGAACCAACGATGCCATTAACTATTTGCCGAAGCGGGCCAACTCTGGTAAACAAGCCGGATGAGCTAGCACTTTACAGTTGAATGCTTCTGACTTGTCACGAATCGCTTTCCTCGTATGTGATAAACTGTATTGTTGCGAAAAAAATTACCTTGTGTTGCTGTTTTTTTTTTCTTTTATAGCTTTTTGAAGAGCGAACGTCTCAAGATGAACTATTATTGTAGCCTCCTGGTCTTTTCCCAGGCTTCAACAGCTCATAAGATATCCTACCATTCTGGTCCGCGAAAACTCAAAATATCCGTCTACCTGTCGAAGCGATTCTGTCTTACAGCCGAAGTGTATGGTTCGCCTGGGTCTTCTACCCACGATCTTTTCCATTTGGGAAACTGCTGCCACTACTTCTGTATTGATCAAGCGAAATTTCACATATGTTTTACACCTCTTCATCTGCTTCTTGTTCAAATTTTCAATTTTCTCATTTATCCCATCCATTACGCACTTGCTAATGGGGCAATAAAGTGTCGTAAACATCGAGTTTTAAATGGTCCTTAAATCCACTTTTTATACCTGTTCACTCGGTATCTAAGCCTAAAGAGTACTGCCAACTATGGTATACGAATGGAAAAATATGCCCATGCATCGCATAAAATCTAGTGATGAGCTAATAAAACTCTCTTTCCCAAGAGCCAAATAAAATGCATTGCGGAAATAAATCGATGCAAATTTTCTGATACATAGCATACGCAACTTTATCGTTGTTGTTGAAGAAAAGACCACCAATTTACGCATCATAAGCACTTCTAGTATACACACACAAGTCTACACATGTGGCTGTGAATTTCGGTTTAATAAAATTGAAAGAAAAAAAAAAAAGTTTTAAAAATTTTGGTGCAAATCGATTCGATTTGTTTATTAGACTAGAGTGTAATATAAAAAGTTATCTTGGCAATTATGTTTTTGTTTGTTGGTGTGTTGTTAGTTAAAACCGAACATCAACCTTCAATTATTTTTTAAAATCGATTGCCTGAAAAGATGCAATCAATTTGCTCACTAAAAATAGTATAAAAGCAATTCAAGGGCATCTCGTTTATCGCTTCGTAAGTGTAATAAACTTACAAAACCCATACACACGCATTTGCTTACAGGTTTTGCCAACAAACCCTCTAAAGTAGATTAAAAAAAATTCTTTTTTACTGAGCATCTAAATGTCGATAAAAGGCAGACAGCAATACTAGACAATACCGAGACTCAAATATACACATATAGACACATATACGCATGCACACCTAAGTGAATTGATGTCATCTTTTCAAGGAGTGCGTACATATTTTCAAAACATAAAAATTACTCGAGAATACAAGTGTAAGAAGAAAAAAAACACATGTACGTATGGATGCGCATGTGTACGTGTGTGTGTGTGTGTGTGTATGTGTGTTCTATATGGTATATACATACACATACAATTGTGTTATTTCGGTGAATTTCAAAAATAATTTCTCGTAATAAATCGTTGAAGAACACTTAACCGCCACGCAAACATATGAAAGGCAAGCTTCGTCATTTGATTGCTTCTTTTAAAAATATATTAAGCGAGTTTGTGTTAGTCTGCATATCCAAGCACAAATAAAATATAACGAAACGTTCCCGATTACTTCCAACTAATGCGATTCCCTAAACAAATGTATATAAAATAAAATATGAAAAAAATATATATTTTTGCAATTTTCAGCCGACAAGAATATGTAAAAATAGAAATGTAGTGTGAGGACCCAAAGTCGTCCCTCGTTTTTGGCTCACGCATTCTCCGTCTCTGGTAAAGGCAAGGGAGTGCTAGATTAAGGTAGAATAAAATAGATTAAGATAGCAGTAGGGATAGACTAAGATAGCAATAGCGATAGGGTAAGCTTAGAGTAGGAGTTAGTTGAATTTGGGCTCTCGAACTGAGAGGTCGAGAAGTATCGCTTGCGACGTCAGAGAGCCTACGCGACAGTCGTTAAGCAAAGTATTATTATTTAACGGTAAACATAAAATATTAACGTTGAGATATCGTACATGAGAGTGTTAGCAACGCGGTAAACACAACGGTAATAATTTTCAATAATAAAGAGAAAGAGAAAGTCCCTGTAAAAATAGAAATTTCTTGTGTTTTCCTTCCCTGGGCCGCTGAGCTGCTCCAGCCTATGGAAAGGGCCGCAATGGTCATCACAGTTCAAATGGAAGGGTCTCAAGTAAAGATAAAAGATGACGACATGACTTTGTCCCTTTTCTTTTTAACAATGATTTCATCAGTAAACGACCGCCTCCAGACTTCTGAAGAAATGCAATCCTGGAATACCAATATCTTGGCATAATCTTGGCGAGTAAGTTCATTGAGAATTCGCTAGTTAATGAAGTAAGCCCATAAGTCAAAAGTAAAACGTCAAATAGAGTTATATCGCATGATTTTTCACTTTGATTTTGCATGTTGCACCGGTTTGCTGAAGCCACACATCCTCAAAGCCAATATCATTAACTTTGTATTATAAGAAAAGAGTATTCATGTTTCTGTAGAGTTCTCCATTGGCGGTAGCCAGTTGTGATTTCCATGTTTAAAATGCCCACAAACGACACTAAAAAGTTATCTTTGTACAAGTAAAAGTCCTTCAGAAACGTCACACGTGTCTTCTTTGCACCAAAGGGACAACAATTCTTATTTGCAAAGTCATTTAACCAAATATAAGCTTCATCCCATATGCACGATATGTACCCGTGGGCTCATTATTTTCATACGCTTTACAACTGTGTATGTGTTGCGCAAAAAATGGCAAGGTCCACACAATGTATTGAAAAAAATTTCATTTAAATCCTAATGAAGAGTATATTGCATTCACGTTTACTTTCGAAACCAGAAAATGTACGGTCTTAGATGAATATATATATATATATATATATACATATAAGCACATTACTGTCGGACAAGGCTGATCATTAGACACCTTACAGCACAGCACTTAGTACAGTTATTCACTCATTTCGGTAATACACAAAAAATTACATATTATTTTCATGAAAGCCCGCATATTGAAGGACACCCCAGCTTTAGATCATATGACGCGATCCATCACATTAACCTTTCATCCCTAATAATGGTAAAATGCAAAAGCGAATCAAATGCTGCAGGCAAATGTTCCTTATTTGGCAGCTAACTCGATGATATCTTTGTCCTCACGAGCAGTATTTCTACATATTTCTACATATGTATTGATATTGCGATGTGCAAGGTAATGTTAGTCATTGGTTTCTTAAATGGTCATTTCGTACTTGCATATTTGACATATATTGTACATAGTCAATAGGGCCGGTGTGACCAATGTTTCGACAAAATGAATATGTCGCCATCTTGCGGTGATGAATATAAAAAATGTCCCTATATATTATATGAATAAATTTACCGGTAGCTGTATAAAAATGTTAAGAATATCGAAATTTTACTTCTTTTTTTCGTTGCTTTTGAGTTTTTTTTCTTTTCTCCCTTCTTCTTACGGATAACATGGGTACAAGAGAGTCGATCACAGCCTAATATATTTTTACTTTTTCATACAATAAATTAGTGTGATACGCAGCCAGAAACGGCAACTTGCATAAATTATGATCAAAATACAATCCAGAAGAGGCAGCTCGCATTAGCTTAAGCTTTTCAAAGCATATCTTACGGCAGCTACATTATATCATGCTTTCCAAGAAAAAGGACAAACAACTTAACGTTATTAATACAAATAATTAAGATTTATTGTTTTTAAGGTTTAAGATTTTGCACCTAAAAGAGTTCATTTACAAGACGCATATTATATAAGGTCGTCCGTCGTGTGCACATACATGCATTGATATATAGGTGTATACGAACGTAGTAACCAGAGGGAAAATATTGCCATTCATTTGCGTACCATGTTGTTGGTTATAAACAATTAGATTTTGCATGTTGTAATGCTATAACAATAAAATAATTATTGTTGATTGTTGTTGTAATTAGTTTTATTTTTTTTCTTTTTTTTTTCTATACTTCGTATATATAACAACGTACATGCACACATGTATAATACGTATACCTCAAATTCCATGACAACTGCAATAGGCACACTCTGAGGGGTAGAGGGTTATGCAAAAAAAAAAAAAAAAAAAAACAACAATAGCAAGTAAATTTATGTTCTTTTCCATCGGAGTAGTAGATGTGCATGTGAGTTGTAAATGTTAGCTAGAAACTGTGAATGCTTTCGTGTTATTTTTTTTCTTTTCTCCCCTAATATGTTCTACTTAAAAACAATATAATGGCGTCTTTCTGACGTCTGGTTTGGTTTAATTTAATTGTTTATTTTTTGTGTTTTCCTCTTTCTTCCATACTTTTCATGGACGTAAAAAATGTAATGGAAGATGTTTAGAAAGTGGAATATACAAAACATTCTATGTACAGCTTGCTATTATTTGTCAGTGAGGCCAGGAAGCATATCATTTTCATTATACCATTTGTAACACATTGGTCTTATAAACTTACCGGGAGTATTGAGATTTCGCGTTCAACTCGACTATCTATTCGCCTTTATGCGCGCGACTTATTGGTATATCATTTGTCTACTTATGTGTTCTTTCTCGTATCTCTCTGCCCTTCATTTGCCATCTCGTCCTACCGCCCGTATGCTCTTTCGCTCGATCATTCCGATCATTTCGCTTAATCATCTATTTGTCATTTCTTATATCCTTTTTCTTTATATGTCGTTCCACTCCAACATACTTCCGGAACGACGGGTCTTTTGTCCGTCTATCTTTTCTCCTATCTATTTGCGGATGGCCCCACAAAGAGTCTTAAAATAACCGTTATCTGTTTATCAGCAAAAATAAATAATTTATGATCTATAACAGATAATGGGTCTAATGTTTTGTAAGAAATGTTTAAGTGTTGAGTGTCTTCGCACTGTTTCAATCGATGGTTGACTCAATCTGTCCATCCTTCCTTCTTTCCTCTTTTATGTATACTTTAATCCGTCGGCTGTTCTTTCGTCCTTCTGTCCTTCCACGAATGCGTTCCTCTGTCTTTTGGTGAAAGTTCCTAGTCACAGAACTATATCTCTGACTTAATGATCAGTTTTAATAATACCATAGCAACAAATGCGCTTATAACCGACACAAATTTAAAAAATATACGGAAGCATTTAAAAATGCTTACAAATGTAAATATATACATATGTACACATATACATATGCATACTTTTAATCGACTGTTTTGGACATTTAAATTCCATATAACTCCCGTATCATAGCAGTTTCGTCCTTGCTTACTTGTGTTTCTTGATCATATTATGATATGTGTAGACGATGTGCGTCAAATGGAAGTTCAAAGGAAATGCAGTTTCTTAAATCTACTGGGTCTACTTGTAATATTCTTGCACCTATTAAGGAAGATAGCGTATTTGTTAAGCGAGACTTTTTTCTTCAATATGTAATACGGTGGGAAATGCTCTTTTTCATAAGTAAGGATGACAGCATTCCAGACAACCCGCATCAGCGTAACTTTGTGTGTAAGTTTCTAAATCAATTTCCCCAACCATATTCGCCTGTAGGCCCTTGTCTTTAGTCTGCAATTGAAACGCGTAGACTCGTAAACAGTAAAGATAAAATCGAATTCGGTGTTTGTGTTCTTCGTTGAGGGTCCGATGAAAATTTCCCCCTAATAAACAAAACCGTATACAATACTTAGCGCAAATATTCGCCAAAGCTACCTTCACTTCAATCTACTTATATTGGGTGGCTAATTAAAGTCTGAGCTTCCTTGCATTGACATTTATTTCAATCGATGACTCATAACATGCCTAAGAAGTCCTTCCGTTGTTGTAACAGTACCAGAGAAAAATAGGATTAAAGGAAACAATACTTTGAATAAAATATCTTTTATCAATTTTTGGAAAGTAAAAATACATTAAAACTTAGTTCGAAATCTAGGGCGTTATTTGGGAATGGGGAGGGTCGCACAAACGAAATTGTCGCAAGATAAGTCTCGCAGTTTCCCAGTTTTTATATATTTATGTAAAGCAAGTTGCTCGAATAAGTTTGTATGAGGAGCAGAAGCATATGTTGTAAGGATCAGTATTATTTAGCAATGATTTAGTTGCTTCAATAGTATGTATAAAATAACATGTAGCGCACAAAAAAATGTTGAATCATATTAAAAACAAGAATGGAAAATAAACAAAGAAAACAAAAGCACACAGAGAGACAGAAAAATAATTTTTTAAAATTTAACTAACATCACAATTGCATTTTAACTGAGTTTTTCAGGTATTCGACAGATTTCCTTGTGCATTTATTTATTTTATATCCGAGAGGAAAAACAACAGGGATTTGATTATTGTTTTCGTTTTTTCTTCGAAAACTTCTTCCGTAAAACTGTTGTAATTTAAATATGTATGTTAAACGCTTTTCTTTTCGAAATAAATAATGATGATATTGCTGTTTTTGTTGGCGACCAATGTCAAGTTTCAAATATCACTTACATAGGAGGTACGACAACGACGACAACAACAACATAAATAAGAACAACGGCAATATTATTCAAATAACTTACGGACATAGCTGGGATGACATTAAAGAATCACAATTTTGCAAAATATTTAGGGCATGTTTTAATGTATGCAAATGTTTACATAATATAAGCATACATACACACACATATATATATATATATATATATATATATCTATATATATATAGTTGTATACGCTTATATATATATATACTTGCATATGCTTATACATACGTTTGTGTATGCTTTACTTTTGCACGCAAAGTTTATTTTACTGCTAAATATTGACATTAGTTGTCGGTTTGTCTGTTAGCGTCATGAATAATTGATTATCTTTATGTTCCTGTTTTTGCTTATAGTTGACAAGGACTCTGAAATGTCAGTAAAGTGAGCACAACATAAAGTAAGTAACGAATACCAACGACAATAACAATGATATTAATAAACATAATAAAAATAATATTACACGTAATAATAATGAAAATAATTAACATGATGATGATGATGATGATGATGATAATAAACATAATAATAATAATAATAATAATAATAATAATAATAATATTACAAACATACACCCTAAAGGGCGCTCCCTTACTTACTTTTTACGCAAAAACGTAACATCTGATGACCCATCAGACTGTCGTCCGATCACGTGCTTATCGATATTGAACAAGTTGCTCACAAAAACAATTGCGAATAGTTTACATTACCACTGCATAAGAAATAATATAATGACAAGCGGACAGACAGGAAGCAAACACCAAATTACAACTTATGCGGTCATAATCGGCCAAGCTATACACAACCAAAGCAATTTAAGTATGGTAGACATTGAGTACAAGAAAGCAATTGACTCGATGCCGCATAACTGCTTGTTACAAATCTTGCGATCATACAAAGTCTGTTACGTAATAACTGAACTTTTACGGCATTTGGAAAAGGGTTAGTAACGATACTGCCAACCAAACTAAACGCCAAACACAAATGTAAACTTATCAATACGTGGGCTATACCAGTATACATCTGCTCTCTTGGAGAAGTGAGATGGGGTTGCCCGAATCTGGGTAAAGCAAACCGAGCACTACTAACCATCATGTAAAACGCAAGGCTAAATAGCCAGACAATCTACGGCGAAAAACTTAAGCACATGTCATGCGCTCCGTCGCAGAAACATTAGTGCAAATAGATAACAATCACAGCCCATTCATTTTAGGTAGGAGCATTCAGAAGACGCCAAGCAACGTGTTAACTCACTAACAGATCTTATATAACTGGATCGAAAAGCATTTACACGGAAATCATGCGAGTGAGATGGGAAAAGGCACAATAGGCCCATAGAGTACATATCAATGGTTAATCAGTGGGAGCTGTTTTTCAAAACGGAAAGATTTATTGTTGTTGCTATACCAGATGAAGTAATGTCCATACGCCATTACCAAAGGCAAAATATAATGAGGCAAGAAATAGAGACAAACTTATGCCGAAAATGCGGAAACGGTATAGAAACGGTGCTGACCATACTATTACACTGAAAGCCTAAGCACGCACAACATTATAGGCGAAATAGTGAACCGGGCATTGTCGGAGAAACGCAATATACAAATACCGCAAAGCCCATATTACAAGTACCCGCCAGCGATGGAAATAGAAAACCAGAAAGCTACGATGTACTAACACAGACCGGTCACAACTATTCGTTAAATAAATTAACAATCAATAAGCGGGACATGGTTGTACTAAATTGGCAGAAAAAGACAATCGATATTATCGATGCTATAATCCCGCTCACATAAAACGCACAAACAGCGTACCCCAGTAAGATTATCAAATAGACGGAGCTGGCTGAAGAGATAAAAGTTATGGACAATATAATAAGAGTCGCAATCGGGAGTAGTGCCAAAAACTGCAATGAAGGGCCTTAAGTACTTAGAGATTCATAATATACTTGAGAAGGCACAGAAACCAGTGCTACTCTCGACGGTGACCTTGACACGTGCCTGCCTGCAACACCAGTAAATACAGGTGCTAGAGTAATATTAAAAATAAACCACGACAGCGTCCAGAGAAAATTATAAAACAGCTGAGCCCAACTTCTTGGGGTCATACATCCGGGGGTGGATGAATTGCCAGCCGTGAGCTGATAATCTTTCGTGGATCTCAGGCAGTTTCTATGCAAAATTGTCTCAGAGTTGAAAACCAAGTAACGTATCGGTTGTCAGGCAATTTTTACTCACGGGTCCCCAAGGCAGCTCTAATTAATCGAGTTAATAATAATGATAATGTAATCAGCTTTGTCTTGCTTCTTAAATGCTTCCCGTCATTGGGAATGTTTAAAAGGCTGCAAATAAAATTGTCATGCCTTTGATGTGTTTCCTCGTTATTACCTCGTAGCACTTAGATATTTAAAATTGCAAATGTGTTGCCTTTCATTCATGTCAAACGAAAATCAACTAACAAACAAACAAAACGAAAGAGAAACAATACGATAGCAAAAATTATCAACATTTTTGCTACTAACTGAGTATCTTTGCAAACTTGCGGCACATTGCAGAACAAGTGATAAGCTAACTAGCCCACGCCTAAACATCAATGTGTGCATACACACTAATAAGCGTGCAGTGAAGAACCTGTGAGTAACGAAATTCTAAACGAACATAATAGGAAGATAATAGGAAGGCGGATGGAAAGTGAAAAGAGAGGTTTCCTACAAAATGGATCTAAATGAACTCAATCCTTCATTAATATCTTACACGATAAATAATTTTAAGACGATATTGGATGATTTGGAAAGAAATTTCGAGAAAAGTCATTTTCTTTATAGCGCATAAGTATTTTGCCAAGAACGGTAGAATTCAGTGGATGTAAACGCTCGATAATCTGACGAGTTGTCCTTCGGCGGTTTGCTTCATTTAATGCCTTTGGCTTTTGGCTTTATCAGCTCAACTCAGCGCCTTGCCAAACGAGCGTCGAAACGAAACGCATTCTGTCCGTTCGTCGGCTCCATACGCACACAAGAATTTGTTTTTTTGCTTTACCTTTTCGCTAATAATAGACATAAAGCACGACGGCGATCGATTGCCTTCGATTTCCATCAAATTGAATCAACTAAGATTTTCCACACACAAGCATTACGATATCAGCTGTCAAATATATGAAGACAGTGCACTTTAAATGTGCAGTTGGAAGTAAAAAAATGCAAGGCGTAAAGGCATTAATTGGAGTAAGCCGCCGAAGGACAACGCGAGATCTAGACGCGATCTTGCAGTGTGACCAGTCGCTAATCGTTATAGGCAATCGTATGTCTGCTTGTCCAGGTTATTGCAAACTCGTATCAGATTTGATATTCCGCATCAATGGCCAAAGCATTCAATCTCTTCAGCATCAATTTTATTACAAAACAGGGTTCTTACTACCTACAAAAACCACAAAGAAACAATGCCTTGTCACTTGTTACTTGTTATTGTCTCTTTGAGGTAAATCTATTGAATTCTACTTGTCTTGATAAAATATTTACACACTATAAAGACATTGGCTTTTGCTTTTTGCAAAAGAGCGAAATTTACTTCTGAATCAGCCAAAATATCGGAGGAAAAACTCACGTATTCACTTATTCTAGTTTATTTTGACAGTCACAATGCACAGTTACTTCACTCAAGGCATAACAAATGTAAAAGGTACAAAACATTGTGTTTTAAAAAAAAAAGAAAAAAGCTTTCAACAAATCCATTGTAAGCGAAACGAAATTGGAACAATAGAAGAGTGAACTATATAATATAGGTTTTGAACAGATATATACGTAAATGACTTCTTATACAATGTGTGCGAAATAAGTTAATGCTCGGATTCTTAAACTTATTAAATAATATAGTGCAAGTCTATCGCTATTGCTGTCTGTCTGTCTGTCTGTCAATGTGTTAGAATGAGGAAGGGAAAACAAAATGTTAAATGTTTGGATTCTCTGCTAACTTTGTCATCTGTTTTGCTTTGTGGTTGAAATAAAAGCTTTAACAACGAAGGGCATGAAAGCAAAAATGCATTTAAGTTAGTTGTTGGTCGCTTAGACCAAACTAAAGTGTATGTGGCTCATTTATTATAAAAGGAAAATGTTATTACCAACAAAGTTGTTTTATATGTTATAAATGCGGTTATCTCGAAGAAACCAGTCAACACTTAAAGCATCTAAAAGCGTTTGTTTATTACACACAAAAGAAAAAAACAAGTAAGAATATTACATTCGGCTGCGACCGGATCTTTTATACCCATTGCCGATGTTCTGAAAAAAGAGTGAAAAAGAGGAGAAAACTAGATTTCCATAGTCTATGATATTGGATGAGTGTTGGATGACTGTTTTCTTATATTGTGCGTCTGATGCAGACATTTCTACTTTCACGACCATGCGTACGTTTACCACAGGTATTAACGAACAGACCGCCACACCGCACGCTTTGCAGTTCGCATTTATTGCTAATCAATTATATGTGGACTTTATAAGGTCTCTGATGCTGCTTTCTGGCTGCTGTGCAAGTTTTCAAAAAAGAATGAATTTTCAATATTCTGCAAGGTTGAATAGGAGGGACAGATTTAGTCTATTTTTATTTAGGTGCTGCACAGGCACTAATAGAATATAAATGCAAATTTTTATTGTTATATCTGTTGCGGCATATAAGCAACAAGAAGAAAAACAAATTTTTTTCTATTTCGGAAAACAAATTTGGTCACAATTTATGTGGTACGCTCGACGTGTTCCTTGGCCGATTTGGCCCCATTTCCAATAGCAACCTGAGTGCGTGAACTTTCACGGTCTCTTGCACAATTTGAAGGCGATAGTTGCACATTTGCGACCACAGACATTATACAGAGAGACAGTCAGACAGACGGGCAGACAGATATGCTTGCATCGCCTCAAAGCTTGATGCTGCTGATCAAGACTATATACAGTTTGTGGGGCCGTTAAAGCTTCCTTGTGAGTGTTGCAAGCGTTCTGACCCTCATGGAAAAGTCAACCAAAGTCAATCAAAGATCAAAGTGTCAAACTTAAGATCATAAATAATTTGGCAAAATTTCTATAAGAATGACGCTTTGATTTACTTATTTTCTTTGTATAGTGTCCCCGATTATCGTATTTTCGTCTTAAACTTTAATTGTTTCATTAATACGAAGCTCTTGAACAATATGAATATAAACTATGTGAAGATTTCTTCGCACATATGATATGTTATACATACGTATATATATATATATATATATATATATATATATATATGCTCGTATGAAAACAATTTTATATCAACATCCGAATACTTGACATAAATAAAAGAAAATTCTTTGGTACTGAGTACCAATATAAGTATAAGTATAGCGTGTCTAAGACTCTTTAAAGAATGTATGTGTGTTTTTTCTCTCTTTGCGAATGCTATTTCTCAAATAGGAATTCTTTAGATTGTCACTCAATCATTCATTCTACACTTCCGTTATTCATTCATTCGTTCATTCATACGTTGGTTGGTTCGTTCATTTTTAGTAACTGTAAGTCATTCATCAACTGTATAAATGTAAGATAAAACCTATAAAAACCCCTTTCGGTGATTATATGTCATTAGGAGTACGTAAAGTCACAAAGTGTGTATGCATGTGTGTGTTTTTTTACCAATGCATACATATTAATATCTACATATGTATTTATATATAAGTACACCACATTTGCCAAGTAAAGGATACTAAGGCGTATAAGAAAAACTCATTGAAGAAGAAAAACAAAAGAGAATAAAACAACGAAGAAAAACGATTTAAAAAAATATCCAAGTGTTGTAATTTCCATCTAAGTTCTACATATCTATGCATATGTGTACTTAGTTTTTCTTTGTTTAGGTTTTTATTTTCAACTTATCCCCGAATACACACACATACAGCCCGGGCTATAATAAAACGGCTAAAAGTAAATAGTTTTGTTTTGTTATTACAAGCAAAAAAAAAAAAAAAAATGGAAGTTTTTCACATTCTATGTACAATATTATTTTATACATATCTATGCATGGGCATGTGCCATATTGCTCTTCCCTTTTTTTCTTGCTTTGAAAGAGCGCACAAATTCACATACGCATGCATGTATATACACACATACACATTTCCTTATATTATGTGCAAACACAAAGAAAATGAAAACTCCAATAAAAGTCAATGTGCCATTGTTGTTGTATTGTTGTAAATGATGTATTGCGCGATATATATATATATATAGACATGTAGTCATTCACGCGAAGAAGTACCGGGAGGCTATTCACAAATCATTAAAAACTTTCCTCTTGCGTCAGAATTGTATTTTTTACATTCTTTTTCGAATTTTTAACTAGAGCTTTAATCGCGCCTCAAATATTCTCATAGCCTCAGCAGGCACATATGCCGAATAAGAAACTTGCTTGATGTCAGCAACGAGACAGCTTGCAATTACTGGAGTGTTCAAAACATTGACCGTGTTATACCACGACTGGGTTGGATAGGCATATTATTGCATCTACGCATTACCCAGTAGCACGTTCGAGGGTTAAACCATAATGTCGCTGGCAACTCAATTTACCCGTTTTCATATTATTGGAAATGAGAAATGAGGTTAGATCGAATTTGACCACCAAAACAACTGTTATTGCCGATAATAAAAAAGGTCCTTAAAGAAAGTTTGTATATATGTAAGAGAATTTCAGGAACATGCTTGCGTGTAAGCAAAGAGACGCGACGTGGAGAATTTTGCGTATAATTAATACCGAAAGACCGCAAGTTTTAATTTACCAACACGACCAAGTATCTTTAATTGCATTTACTAACAGACATAACAGCCAAATCTGGAGCATCTGCTCCTGTAAGTACTGCCGGCACAATGGACGACTTTAATGTTCAAAAATATATTAGGAAAACTTGAGCAGAAAAATCGACAGTACTACCATTGATGCTACTCGCATTTTCATCGCAATCTCACTTGCCCTCCAATCAAGATTAAAATATTTGCAAAAATCTGCTTTGATCATACCATTCCAATGTACTCCTCCAATTCGTAATTCTGGACAGAATCTTACTACTAAACATATACTTTATGAATGCCACCACCTTTCTAATATTCGAAGATTAATTTTCGGAACGTCAAACCCGGAGAACTTATAATCAATAAAATATTTGTCTTCATTAAGGCGAAAAAAAAGAGAGCCAAAAATAGCTTTGGACGCTACTGCTCATCTCAATTGTTATATGAAATTTTTTTTTAATTTTAATAAAAATGAAGCAAAATTTAAGTCCAATTTAAGCTATGCCTGTGCTAGCTGAATGCATGTGTGAATCAATGAATGAATGATTGAATAAATAGATTATTGAATGAGTGGATGAATGAATGAATGAATGAATGATTGAATAAATGGATGATTGAATGAGTGGATGAATGAATGAATGAATGATTGAATAAATGGATTATTGAATGAGTGGATGAATGAATGATTGAATAAATGGATGATTGAATGAGTGGATGAATGAATGAATGTATCAATGAATTAATGTGTGAATGAGTGAATAAATGGATTGAATTGCTTACAAGTATTTCAAGTAAAAGTTATTCAATAAGTTTTTGCACCAAACAGTGAAATTTTATTAATTAACTTAAGATAAAATCAATTTATTTTCCTTTTCTTATGCTTAAATTTCGCAAAATGTTTGCAACGATTTACAGTCGATCTAATTGACTTTCCTGAAGATTTCGAAATGATCAAGTTGGTGATAAGACTTTTCATTTCAATCGAAAAATATTTACAGAAGAAGAACAGACGAACAGACAAGCTTAGATTCCTGCAAAAAGTGGCTCTGAATCGATTGATATAATAAAATGTGAATCTATCTCACATCCTCCTGGCTATTGCATATATCCACACGAACCTAATATACTCTTGTACCACAAGTGGTGTAGAGTATATAAGTAGTATCAGGGCTTTGGATTTGCAAACCATGTAATTTATGGGAAAAGTCCAATTGGTACATGAATTCGTCCAAGTTCTACGCGATAGAACGAGCTTCTTTGATCGCTTAAGAAGCAATGGCCTTCCTTAGCACCGTCAACACACTCGTATATCGTTAGAAACGTATGTACATTTAATACTTTTTTAACATTCATTTTCAATAACTCCTCCGCCTTTCAATACTTTTTCAACACGTGGTATAGACGGCGAAAGTCGCTATATAGTCTTACCGATAACAACATTTATTAATTGTTATTTCCATAACGGCAAACAAGCAGGATATGCCGACTGAAAGGATGTATGATATAAGTGAGCGCCGGAAGTGATCTGTGCATAAGCTCATAGCGTGGCCAAATAAAGCTTTTAACTGAATCCGATTAGCATTTAACGAATGAAATTGTGGAACGTAATCTCAACTACGGCCAAGCAGGATTTTTTAACTACGTACAACTAACTGTGTTCGGTAAAGCCCTGTAAGTACTGTCGCTGTCTAGTATTTTTTGTCTTATTCTGTCGATGAAGTTTACTAGCCGGACGACACTGATGACGAAGAAAACTGAGGGACTTGTCACTGCACGATCTTCATAAAATGCTTTATATCAATTCGTTGCACCCATGTTTTTGGTAAGTATTTCCTAACGATTTCCTAAAAGCGAAACTTCGCTGAAACTGTATAGCCAGCGTGACTAAGACCGAAGATAAAGATGATGGAAACTGGCGTCAACTTAGCGTAGAATAGTTAGGGAAATATCGGAAAAGGGAAAAATAGCCGATTCCCTGTACTTTTTTGACAGCGTGCTTATAGGCATATATTCGAGTTATAGTTTCATAAATTCAAAAGAGCGAATAACTTGATTTGAGGGAGAATTTAAATTTTCCATAGGATGAATATCTGCATAGATTGCTTCATGTCCAGAGGCTAATGGCCTCAATCGTTATATGAAACGCTATGTTCGTAGGCACACATAAGTTACAAATATTTTTACCGTTTCTTTACGGTTGCTATTGCTTAAAGGAAATATATAGGGAAAAAGGAATTTTTAAACATTATTTGTTTATTTCTTATTCATTATAATGGAACTTACAAGTAAATCCAGATTTGTTAATATTATAGTATTGCTGTTGTTGGTGTGAGAGAAATGAAAATCAAATTGGAAGAAAAAACCTATTTCCGTTTATATCTTTATTGAAATAAACTATAATCTGTTTGCTTCTATGTGTGCATCACCAAGTTATGTATGCATGTTTATTAGAATATTTTTATATATCCGGCCGCGGTTTGGATGAGTCAGTCATTCGCTTAAACTGAGTCAATAACCTCTTTACTCCATTTGCATGTGTACGTAAGTGTGAATGTTTGGTGTGGCGCAAGTTTTGTTGGTTCTGTTGCCACAACAATATCTTTGTCAGCTAATAAAGGCATACTAAAAAATGCAAACACTTGCTCGTATATATATATATTTATATATATTTTTGTTCCGTTTCCTTCTTTTTCTTTTTCTTTTCCTTACTTCATTTTTTGTTTTCCAGTTTTTGCAATAAGGGTTACTGTTCTTTAAACTCGTCACTCATGTTTCATGTTTTCAATATGGTATGTGTTGCGGTTGCATTTAATCCTTAAGAAACTATAAAACTTTCTAGTTTCTTGTTTATTTAATTCGTTTGTGCATATGTGTGTATGTATGTGCGTGTTTTTGTTTGTGTATCCATCCGGTGTATGCGTGTTATTAAATCTTTGAGTTGAGTTTTCGGATTTCTTTTCCCCGTTTTCAATGCTTTCCATGCCATCCACAACTGGCGGTTATACTAATTCTGTCCCTTCATTTGTACTACGTGTAAGCATTGCTCGTATGTCTGCATACGGTTTAGAATATTTGAAAAATATAAATCGATCAACATCGATGTGTTTATTTGTTGGTTTTGTATTAAAATTAAAATAAAACATCTTCACACGATGGGACAATGAACGATAAGAAATTCGAAATTAGAGCGAATTTCCGTTGTTTTTTTTTCATATTCAAAGTGAAAAGCATCACGAAATTTAATTAGCTCTAAAAGAATGCTTTGCTTTATAAACTTATTAACTTGTAACATCTTACTTGTATACCCTACACATATACTACCCTACCTATTTAAATACTACTTGTGCGATTGGCTCTATTATGTTTATTCGAATGTATGTGCAATATCCAGCAAGACCCGAGATATATATCACCTTTCAGTATAACTTTCGTATTTATAAAGCATTTTCTGAATTGATTTCAGTACGATTGTCCATCTGTCCATCTATCCGTCTGTCTGTGTAATGTGTGCAGATCGCAATATTTTCGTAATATTGTAAGGAAAGGACAAGGATCATGGCTTCTGGACGATGTACTGGATTTGGATCCCATATAAAGTGTCATTTTGAATAAATACTTGTGTGAGGAAAATTTTCCATTTTTAATGTTTCTCAACAAAAATTGGGAAGAGAGTAATATATTCCCCGTATCAGTGTTTTATAATATTTTTCTTACTTTCAGATAATAAATACAAATAATGATAGTTCTAAAGTGAGTCGGTGTAAATCGACTCGAGCCTGCTAATAATACCGTTTAGAACATAGTCGCCGTCTTGCGCCTTTTTCTTGAAAAAGTATTCATCCCTCATAAATTTTACAATACACTTATAACACATGGTTGTTATGGTGTTTATAAAAAAGAGAATAGAAAAATAAAAGAAAACTTGAGTGAAACTTTTTCACTAAAAATATTACTAATATTTTATAAGAACCGCTTTTGTGTAGGAATTGTGCGTATAAAATTCATCTTACGCGCCAGTCATCTAAACTGGAAATATATTTTGCTAACAAAGTACTTAAATATACGAGAAAATTTTGAAACATTTAATAGGTCTACGAGTACTTAAGACTATCTTTATGATTGCCCTGCAAAGTTTGCCGAAAAATTCTTGCAACTCATAACTTATTTATCACAGATACATTAAGTTTGAAATTAAATCATTTTGATTTGCGGGTATCTGGCTCACTTGTATAAAATTTGTAAAAGTTTACAATGTTTCTTTTTTTTCTTTTTCCTTAAGTTTAGGATTTGGGTTTCGTATTGTCAAATAAGCGGAATGCACCGTTGGTCATTAAACAAGAACGAGTGGATTTATCTTCAGCACTGTTGCAAGTGATAAGTAAGTAAACATTAAGTCATCGAAAAGCATAAAACTCGTGATTAAGTAATGTAAGGCGATAAGTAGCTATCTATGTATTAATAAAAACTTTTAATTTTTACAAAGATTTTTGCATAATAAAATTGCGATTCGCTTTATTTTACAAAACAAAGAAGAACAATAAATATTATACTTGGGCGAGATCGGCCATTGGCTACACCCTGCACCATTTCGCCTAGTACAGTTATTCACTTGTTTTGGCTTGGGCATCTCACCTAGAAAAAGAAACTAGAAAATAGGCTACCTTCCCTTACAAGGGCTGGCTTTTCATGCTAATGCCTATATATGTTGGGACCTAAAAAATAGACCTATGTAATCCAAGTTTCCTACGGTTAATTTTTTTGTTAAATTTGCTACTGTGCACCAATGTGCATCATAAATAAATTATACAAATTAAACCTCTTTCTGAAAGACTTACTATTCATGAGAAAACTTATATGGAATGTGGTCCAAGAAATAGACCCATGTAGTCCACATTTGGTTCACTTCATTTTCATGTCATATTACAAAATATTAACAATTGAGCCTTTTTGGCTTTTAATGGTTTACATTAAATGCTGAGAATTCTTTTATGCCATGGTATCCAAGAAATAGATCTGTGTGTCAGAAATTCTGTCAAGTTAATTTATATGTCAATTTACTACTATGAACCAATTTTACCATGAAGTATTGATAATTATACATTCGTACCGTAAAGATCCAGTTATACGAGAGGGGGTTCGAAAATTTGTCCAAGTTAAAAAAAATTTTTTGCATTTATTTAGGATATCGAAATGCTATTGTTCAGCGACTTCTGTCGAGAAATTTTAAAAATTGCAAATTTTTTTTCGTATAATGACTTTTCAAAATAAGACGTTATCTGGAGAGTGATCGGAAAAGTTGACGAATCCAATGGTGGTCCTTCTTACTACAGTGTACTATATTTCATCGAAATATCTGAAAGGTTGCGATCTGCGGATTGAATACAAAGATACATGGACAGACATCAGACTGACAGGGACAGGGAAAAGAAACATGTTCTGAATCGACCGGTATAATAAAAGATGGGTCTATCTTGACGCCTGCGGGGTATTGTGTACATCCGCACAAACTTAATATACCCTATAGCACAATTGACATAGGGTAAACTTATATGTAGCTCTTTATTTCCTCTAGGACACATTTCGGAGACCCAACCATTAATATATAAAAACGGGTGAGAACATTACAGTCGCGTAGATGCCGACAATTCTTCATTTGTTTTCGTGATAAAATACCAACAACGATACCTTGTTGCCACATACCAGGATACCTATTCATCAGCCTATTCGATTCAAATTATTTACTGCTATTTAGTAAGCCAGCATATTATTCCTTAACCGTTTTTATTGAGAAAATTCAAAAAATGCAATTTTTCCTCATTTAACGACATTTTGAAAAGGAAGGGTTATGAGGGGACTGTTTGTATAAATAGTCCGATCCAATCCATTTCCTGTCGGGTTTGTCGCTGACTTAAACCACGACACGTACGTGTACGAAAATTCCTTAAAGTGTATGCACAAACATCATACGAACGTACGGACAGACATGCTTAAATCGATTCATAGAATGAATATAAATCGGAGGATTGGGTAGGAATGGTGATATGGGCACCCTATACCACAACATGTGTATGGTAAAATTAGTGTTACTAATTCTTAATATATTATTGCTAATGAGCGAATTATGCGAAATTTCTCGATTGTGATAGCAAGTCGACGATAAAAAATGCTGACAACATTTTCGAATTTTTGCTTGATGGACGCGAAAACGACGGGCGGAAGCGTAGACGAAATATTATATAGTAATAAAGACGGACAAGCGTAGACTAGATAGACTTGCAGGTGAAGTTTGTCGAGAGGACGACAGCAGAAGACGACAGATGACAAAGGGATGAGCAGACTGAAATGGAGAATAGACGGATGAAGAAGGAATAGAAGAAAGGAAGAAATGCTGGCTAGAAAAGAGAAACGTGGAGAAAAGAAGATGGAACAAAGGACAGACAAAAGAGTAGTCACTCACAGAACGATGATAAATAGCTTATTAATAGCAACAAACCTAGCTACGAAGGGTGTCTCACTTTAGAATGGTTTCTACTCCAACATATTTGGGATCTGCAAGCATAACAATAAAAAAGTTAATCAATATATTCTTAATATATAATTAATTCCATGTTTGATGTTAGGTACTGTGATTATGTCCAACACGTGCACTTTAACTTTGCTTTCGTTTTGCTTGCAACAGAATAATAGAATTGAAAGGATTTTATTGACTGTGTGGCGGCGTTTGAAGCAAATTTTTGAGACTTCAACACCTCTCCGATTATTTCTTAATGATTCCATTGTATGTTAACTTCACCTTAAATTATGCATTTTTGCTTTTTTCTTTCAGAAAATTTTGTGCCAAGGGGAAAAATTATAAAAAAAGCCTTTCAGGTATTTTACAACGTTTGCCAATCTCTAAACTTTTCTAAAATGTCTAAAAATAACTTTGAAACGATTAAATTGTCGGAAGAGGAAGAAAAGCTTCTACCACATTAAGAGAGAAATATTACCTTAAGGCACTGGCAGTAAATTAGTGTATAAAGTGAAAAAGAAGAACTTCACCAACTGTATACATACATACATACATACATACGTACATACATATATATATATATATATATATATATATAGAACTAAACCGCTATACAAAAGAAGTTTTATAAGGTTTTTCTTTCTATTTTCTTTGCTTTACAAGATATACGTACTCCATTTGAATGTGTATGTATGTCTATATATTTACAGTTTGCATGCATTTTATTTATTTTTTATGTTTTTAAATTTTGTTTTTTTTTATGTTTTATAGAATTTCCTTCTTAGCTCTTCAAGACGCCAAAACTCATTCCTTTATAGGCTCCTTAACCATATTATATATACATGTATATAACTAGTATATAACTAGTAATAATCCTTAAACTATTGATTTTTGTTGCTGTTAATAACATAACTACCGTTACCATGAAGTTTCATGCATAAGTATAAAACAAGCAGCCAAGCTAACGTCTCCTATAAGACGAATTTCGAATACTTTACTAGAATGCAATTACATCGAAAGCGTGTTCCTACCGTGTCGAAAAATTACACGATCTTGTGACCGAGGAAAATATTTACTTTTATATTTTACTCGAGAAGAATAAATAAATAAATAATTATGACTACCTCAAGTCATATAAGTTAATACCGTTGTTTGTAAATATTTGCAAAGCTGTAAAATAATTCTTATCTTAAGTTTAACACTGACAAGCACGAAAGCGTTTTATGAGAATTTTGTACTGATGAAAACTATCTTTATACTAATAATTTCTGTTTGTCAAAGAGCAAGAGTTCGCGAGGAGGAAAAATAGCACACACAGCATGAAACGAAAACTCAGCTAGAATCGTTAATCTAATCACTATGCGTACTCTTCAAAACCTGTCAAATTCTACCGATAACATTTACTCTTGAGTTGTTAGGCATTTCTTATCTTATTAAGATATAAGCTAAAATGCCTAACGCTTAAAAGCAGCAGAGAGAGAAATCATTTGGATGCGTTTAAAAAGGAAACGATGGTAGTTTTTACCTAGCATTGGGCAGACTTTTTTTTCGTTAGGAGAGGCTCCCATAGGCCGAATGTCGTTTTAATATATTTATCCAATGTTTGCTACTGATAGTTTCTTACCCACTGTACTGCATCATCATCACCTTATAAGCTAAGTGAAATCTCAATAAGTGGTTCTGCCGCGTGAGAAAGCATTATTGGCCACGGGTTTGCGAACTAAATGCAATTGCATCGCTCGTGTGTAATCAAACCAAACTATTGCGGCCTTATAGTTTGACTCATTAAACATTTAAGGTAAATCCGTCAATGAAATCAAGAATCTGGTATAGTTTCTAAGTAAAAAATCCATTGCGTTTAAATAATTTAATCAATGAAATGGTCAGCCTTAACAGCGAATTCCCAACAACTGCACGTTTTAGGCAAAATGATATAATCCATCAAGGGAAAAATTTCTGGCATTTTATCGAGCTTCGTTCCATATCTAGCTGCACACAAATTGTTCAAAATAGTTTTTTAGTTTTTGTTTAGTTTCGTAGCCCTGTGGTACGATAAAGTCGAAGACGGTTTAATCAACGATTAGCTGAGAAGAGCACAGAGCGTCTTTAGCTTCAAATTGCCAAGAACGAAAATAAACGAGCTGTTGATTTTGATAAAGCATCCTCACCATTAAACACCAAGCCTGCGAAGCTTCTTCAACCTGGTCGAAATGATGCTCTTAAATACACAAATTTTTTTTTTAAATTTTCTCTCATTTTCAATTTCGATTTTCAAGTTCGATTGAATCGACCCACGGCATTTTATGATTATCGGTCACCTTTCACATGTATATGACTTGGTAAGACGTATTGTTATCACGGCAAGCCGTTTCGAAAGCTATTTATAATGTTAAGTGAAAAGTCACACACTTTTCCCTTCACACAGTAGTAAATTAGTATTATTACGGCAAAGCGTTTCTATAAATTGCATTAAAGTTTTGAAATTATCTGAAGTGTCTACTAAACAGAGTTAAAGCAATATGTGCGTTGAATATTGCTTTAAATCTAGGTATCAACTAAAAGATGTCATTCATTACGCAATAGAGTGCAATTCCTTAATCTGTTCGCCAGCAGATATCGCTTTTAGCAGTGCACTAACCAATGATATCTGCAGTTGGCAGATGATTTTAAAAATGTCTTCCAAGTCGTATGCACTACTGCTTACACTACATTATTCAGCTGCCTGTATAACTTAGGGATGATTTAAAAGCATGTTATCTTCTAGCATAGCAGAGCAATCTTGTCTAACCTCAGGCATGCAATTAGCCTTTTTTTTTGTAAGCCTTTCTTGCCTTGCTTGCCTTGTTTTGCCTGGCCTTCTATCGTTCAGTTTGCAAGGCATTTATTCGAAAATCTACGTCTACCAGCAACGCAAGTGGATTATAATTAATTTCTGACTGTCATCTAGTTCAACAATGCATTGATATATGGTATATGACTGACTTTCTTTTCTTAATTCATGAACGATGCATTGAAAAGTTGCAGGAGAGGTAGACGAAGCATGTGAAATTTTGCTCGATCAATACAAATAAAATCGTCTTTGGTTTATATGGTTACTGAAGATGAAAAGTTGATTTGCTTTGAGAATCCCAAGTGTGAAAGATCCTGAGTAAAAAACCCAGATATACGCACAGGTATATATACCACGACTGCAAGGACCGAATCGCTTTGGCAGCGAGACAGATGCTCTGAGTTTCCCGATAGAACCTAATAAAAAAGATAATACTAACCCTTGCCAACAATAATTGGTCGGTTTGAATCGTTCGGTGTTCAAACATAGACCGGAATAGCAAAAAAGACAACACCAGATCATTGTTTGCCATAACGATGATCCATCACATACGGCAAAGCCGCTTCGTGATATACTTTATTCTCTTAACTGGAATGTGCTAACCCATCGAACTTGTCCACCAAACTTGGTTCCTCCGGGCTATGGGTCACACATCAACGGCTTGGTTCGCACGAAGATATAAAAAAATGGTTCAATGACTAGTGTGGAGATAGGGTATTAATCGGGTAACCACGAATTATCAGAAATATGATAAAAATGCCCAACCAAGGATGGAGAATACTTTCAATAAACAATCATTGTTGATCATTCTTCCGAAAAATAAACACACATATGTAAATTATAATTTCATTAAAGTGTGACATATACAGCTTTACTCTTCACAATTGATTTATTTGATGGCAACGATATATAATCTGCAATAATTTTGCTTTCTATAATAAACGTTCACTTGACTTGAAAGGTATTGACAGCAGGCATTTTAAGTCATTTAATGTCATTCATTGTTCTTCTCATTGGAATTTAATTATCCTCACAGTTTTGGCTATTAGACCTCTTCTCTTCCTTTTTTATTTTATTTATTTTTTTTTTCGCTTTTCTGATCGCTATGGTGATAACCACTTGAAAAAAAGTTTTGCAAAAAAGAAACAAACAAAAAAACCTTATAATGTAAACAAAAAGAAAAAAGCAAACTTTTTTCATGCTATTACACCTTACCTGAAGTGGATTTTGTTAGCGTTTGCGTAACAAAAACAACAAAAAGAGAACTGAATAAATAAATAAAGAAAAAAATAAAAAACAATATAATTTTTAGTTTTTGTGGCGAAAATACTGCAACGCACACCAAAGAATTGTTGTTAATGAATCAACGACAAAAAAAAGATATGCAGAGAACAAGGTCGACCAAGATATTTATATACTAATTGAACTTTTTGGCCTTTCCGTAAATTGCGTTGCGATTTTGTACCTACTTCCGTCCGCGTGCCATCTCCTCCGCCGTAGGAATATATTAATTGCTTTTTTGTGACACTAAGGACAATGCATAGCAGTTATGTGCTTGATCGAAGCGACATTATCATCCAATTTAGGGATAACGCTTTGTTTGCAAATCGCGTTTAGAAGAAAAACTCTTCTACACCCAGTAAGTAGATTATGCGTGAAAATTAGCTTAATCGCTATCTACAGATGTCTGCGTATATCAAGCTATGAAATTTCTAAATGACTTGATCCATAACTTCGGTTGTCGCCTATAAACGAGCAGAAGTTTAGTGAAATCTATTTTCTCCTTCTAAAAGTCGGTTGAAGTCTTGAAAATCCTAACGACGATGTCTCTTCGAATGTGCTAAGCAAATACAATATCGTTAAAGCACTTTCAATATTATTCCAAAAATGATTTCAAAACACTTTCAAAACATCCTCGAAAGAGGAAGGTAGCTTTTAAAGTTAAGGAATTTACGAAAACATTTCGATCTAAACAATAAAATATGACAGATGAGGATTTTGCAAAAGTAGGTCAGATCGGAGCTTCGTAGACATTTTTCTTATCAAAATCATTCTTAGATAGGTTCACATTCATGTTATTGCATCCATGCAAAATTCTCGCAAATATCGCTATATGACTTTCGGTTTTTAAGACTTTGCGATCGACACTGACCGTCGTTCAACAACTACAAAGATCGAATATAATGTCAATATTTTCTCAGCCAACTGATCCGGTACTCTTATAAGTATGCTTTGTTTTCAAAATTTTATCAAACTTCCTTGTAATTGCAACAAGTACAGTTTGAGACTTGCAAGTCTATTCTGGCATTGTCATCGCTAAAACAGTCATAAAGCATAGTTATTGCACTTATTTGTCATCCCTTTGTCATTTTGTGTACCAATATTCCAACAAAACCACAAAATGAAGTACAAATAAAAGGACGTAGCGCTAAAAACAATGGAACAAATTGAGGGTAAGTGCTTAAAATATTATTTCAATATAAGCCGAACTCTTATCACTTATCCTTAACGTTATTACAATGAAAATGCTCAGCGACCTGTGGAAGAGTAGCGTCGTGGTTCTCATAATATCAAAAAAGCAAAGAAAGGTGACTAGCCCTACTTTGCCATTGCTGGGCGAAAACATATGATTAGTGATATTTAGCAGTGATTGTGCTCAGAATAAGAGCATTGTTGGAAAATGAAAGTCTAAGGAACTAGATACAATTGGATCGCGGCTACTACTAAGGCTGATATTCGCTTGTTCAAATCTCAGTGCAGTTTGATGACTATACATACACACTTGATCGGGACTACAGAAAGTAAAGCAAGTGCTCAGTCGGTAGAGACATAACAACACTAACCGATGGGGCGCACAACCCCTAGGCTGCGGTTATTAATTATGTCCTTCCTTCTTTCTCCACTACTTTCCGACGAAATCCCCAAAATAGGAAAAATTATCGGTCAATTTTTTCTTACTTGCGAACTTACGCTTTTTTTCGTTGTAGCTACCGTAAAGTAACCACAATGCAGTCATATTTTTTATAGTAAAGAGACGTCGTTTTCGTTTTTTCCCCCTCTTTTGCATATAGTTTTTTTAGTTAAGCATTATGTATATGTAAGTGTCATGTGATATCCATAAACAAGGGGCCTTCTTCCAAGTGCTTTACATTTTGCAATCGTGTTTATGTAGATATGCGTGTTAAAATTCAAGATATTTTTCTGTTTTTCTATGTTTTTTGTTTCAAAAACTTCTACTTACAATTTCCCTTTGCAGTTTAGCAATGTTAAAGTTAGCCTGCGCTAAGCGTATACTCAACGTGGCCACATCCCCAGTTAACTGAGCTCGTTCACCGGAATTACGGTCGACCAGTTTTAAAAGTTTATCTTCCAGGCTTTGATTAACTTTCTGTACACGTTTATGTGACTCATAAAGACGATCGTATTTATCTTGCCAAGCAATTATGCTATCCTCCAATTCAACCTGGCGTTCCGACTCGCGTATGCATACCGTTTCCATTGCTAAGAGTTGATTCTGCTTCTCTTGCAAGGCTTGTTTAAGCGCTTCAATTTCCTTAACAGCGACACCAGCAGTCGTCGTCGCTAGTGAAGCAGCAACACACGCCAACGTATCACAATTCGTCTGCATTAATAAAAATTTAATAGAAAAAAGAAAAACAGAAGAAAAAATTAACAATTCCTCGTTTTGTGTAGATAAATAAATATCTAGGAAATTAAACAAAAAAAAAAGAAAAAGAAGCATATTCTAAAATTAGCACACCGTCCCGCCTACGATTAGCAGAAAATCACGCTGTTTACATCTCCGTCTTACGTAATCTTATAAAAGCAATAAATTCTTATGTCTTTTTTTTTCTTTTTCCAGTTAATAGGGCACTGTGTGTAGTGTTTGCTAAAGAAAGCAAAAAGACTTGTTCTTCTTCATTTTCTTCTCACACATACAACTACTGTATACGTCATAGAAGTCATTGCGAATATCGAGTAAATTTCGAAATCAAAAATGTTGACAAGCATTACTTTCGTTAACATTGATGCTTCTGCGTTGAATAAAACTTTGGAATATGATTAAGGTAAGTAGTGATCGGCCGATTGGAAAGAGAAACTTTTGGGTAATGCAGTTTTCCATTGCGATCTTATCTGCATATTTTGTTCAGGATATGAAGAGTAAGGAATGAAAAATAAAAACGAAAAATAAACATAAGTAAAACTTTTAGTACTCAATGCCTAAGCAGAGTTATTCAGAAGAGTAAAAGTTTTATTAAAAGTACAAATATCTAATCGTCCAGAGGTTATGATTGCATCTCTCACGATTTGTCTTCCTTTTTTATTTGGCTAACTTCTGAGAGAAAAATGTTGAGAAACTTAAAGATTCTCTTAGTAGAAGTAAATAGCCTTAGCTTCCTTCAATTCAGTTCCTTTCCCTAATGTGTTCATGTATCTCTTTTTAACTCTGCTCGCAATTTTACTCATAGAAACTATTGTTGGGACCTGGAACCTATTCTTTATTATTTCAAAGCACACGCATTTTGGTTCTTTTTGGCTATGACCAGCCAAAGACGGGCACTGGGTGGTGGTAGTTAGGAAGGATTATAGGAGGAGAGGGGTGGAGATAGCAAGTGGTGTTTGTGAACACGTTCGACTTGAAAATGGAGACGGCAGATACGGTAGGAGAGACAACGAATGCTAGGTTGTTCCAAATGCGAGTAATATGGCTAAGGAACGACGAGCCGCGATTGTTTGTTATGCGGTATGCAAGTGACTCCAGAAGAAGTGGGTGGGAACGCTAAGAAAACCGTGCAGCCCTATTAAAGGATTTCGTTGATGGACACATCTCTTTGATCTTTGCCTTAGATGTGCCTGTATATGGGCACAACAACAACTGTCTGAATGTGTGAAATTTCGACAATTTGATACCTTATGGAAATCACTTGGGTGGGTCTGTCAACAATATGGCCATCTATATATCAGACCGGAGACTTATTGAGTGATATACTATGTTTGTAAGGACGAAAATCTATGTCTCGCTACATCAACAGAAGCAGCTTCTTTGTTTATTTGTTTTTTCACATACGCGTTTTTGTAATAGTAATGGTGAATAGCTCTTTAAAACAAACATTGAATAAATATTTTTATTCTAATTTCGCTATTAATTTCATTGCATTGTAATCGTGATGAAAAAATTCATCGCGTTCAGTAAAAATTAATTAATTAATTACTTAACTTTCTTTAAACCAGACAGACAAACAAGGAGAAGAAAGGTCTTCCAGTTGCTTCTCTTTAATCAATATTTAATCGATAACGGAGTACAACGAACAAAAAAAAAAGAAAAAAATTGCATACTATACGACATGCACTTTTCATTAGTATCTTGTACCCTATACCCATGGCCCTAGAATGTCAAAGTGAAGATACTCAAACCATTGAGGCGTTCAAAGTTAGTAAAAACAAATAAAAATTCTATAGTTGGCAGTAAGCCGCATATTAAACACCCCACAGTTATTCATGTGACGCCTTGTCATAATAAAGCGCTACGTTCAAAGTGGTCGAAAAGTTGGTCCGATCCGGACCATATTTAATGGTATTCGCCCTTTGGCCAAGACACATCAATGTACCAAAGTTTATGAAAATACCTCGAAAATTTCGTCTTACAGGTTGAATATAACAAAGCAAGACAGATAGACGGATAGACAAGCTTCATAAAATGATTTTAAATCAATTGGTATAATAAATGGATGGTCTATCTCAACTTATTTTAGGTGTTACGTACATCCATTCAAACTTTATACATCCTTGCGGCGCACAAGTGGTATAGGTATGTAAAAGGTAGACTTGCTTTGCATTTACTTGATGCTGCGAGTATCAAAGACTCCTTTCGATTTTCACATGCAAACACCGAAATTGATATCCTGCCAACCCAATATTATCATGAATAATTTACAATCTAAGTGAATTTTAAAGTTTATTTTGTATACGCACAGGAGCGAAAAATTCATTATACGAAGAATGCTCATCGGGCAATTCACGTACCCATAAGTCAATGGTAAAACAAGTTATAACAGCAAACCCAATCGTTAGAGCCAAAAATAGCTCTTCAGACCTTTTCGTCAAAAAACATTAACAATTACACGTTTTCCTTGTCATAGAAAGAATAAATTTCCATGACAAACCTTAACTGCTATTAAACGATAGTAAGGTAAGTTTGTAGATCCAAACTCTCTATGCTAAATCAATTTTCATCACAAAATATTAAAAATGAGATTTTAAAGCCGTATAAGGGATTCGTTTTTGGTAAAGATATTTATAGGGAGAGAAGGAGATTCACAAACTCGTTCTATTCCATCTACATTTGCCCATATGAAAAAGAAAATTGTATATTGTCCCAACGTTACGACTTTTTCAAGACCCTTTAATATATTGCAAGAGCTGCGGCCTCCCAGTTGAATACAAAATTACATGGGCAGATATCAGACAGACTGATGGACAGAGTGGCTTAAATTCACGAAGAAAATGATTCTGAATCGATTCACAGAATAAATACATATATACATATATATATATATATCATATATATCAGTTGCACAAAAGCCTTGTTGATACTTTTTTTCCAACCAAAAATGTATTACTTTTCAATTTTATGATATATTTCTAATCCTAAGGGATAAAAAATTTGTTTTTTTTTTATGAAATCTTTTTAACAATTTTTTCTATAAAATTTATAAACTTACTCGGCTAGCAATTAAGCGCCTAAAATCCGTAGATAACTTAAGTGTTTCTTATAAAAGTTTTTATTTGCTTTAATTATAGTTTCGATTAATTTATTTATATCACGTCATAGTTATTAGATAAGATATAATATATGAAGTTTGTCGTCAATAATAGTTGAACCGTTTTTATGTTAATGTAAAGCATTTACGAAATAAAACTAAATAATATTTTTAAAATCAAAACAATTTGGGATGAGAGTGAGCTTACATGCACACACACACACATACATATCAACCGTTTAACAGCATCATAATTATACCGAAGTCTGTCATTATCATAATTATCAGTAAATTTAGCTCAAACACATTCCTTCATATTCATATATTGTTGTACATGCATAACTGACAACTGACACTTACTGTATTATTAATATATAAACAGAGAGGAATAAGTGTGCACTGTACACTGTAGTTGTGTACATTTAAACGACTCCGTATTACTCTCCATTCATTCATATTTCAATATTTTTCATGTAGGAAACATTTGATAAGAAGACGTCTCAGTCATACTGCGCGATACATAGTACACCGCATTATCTTTGAACTAAAGATGAACGCCCTCAAGATCTAAACGAAAATTATCTTTTAAACACATACAGATATTGTGTACCTATCGCTCAGCAACATCCTAAAATAATGAAACGAAAACTTCTGTTACCCTGCAGCTACCCGTTAGTATCTCTGGAGATATATATATATATATATAATATACATACATACATATTTATTTAATTATTTATTTATTTATGTTATTTAACAACAAAAAAAATGAGAGAGAAAAACAGACGACCACAATTTCAACTAAAAAACTAACAACTAAAAATCTCAACGTTATCAGTTGACAAAAAAAAATCAATTTTTTTTGCTGCCTTCCAACAGAAAGAGAAAAATAAAAGCCGATTAAATTGAATTTATGGAAGCAGTAGTGAGGCAAGTATACGAGCATGCATGTCATATTGTCACATTCATTCTATTGAATCAACGCATTTAAACAACACTGATAAAGGAGCAACAGAAATTACAGATATGATTAAATCGAGCGCTGAAGCACTCAAACGGTAGCAATGATCTTTTGTTAAGCTATATTTTCAAATATTGATACGAGTATCGGTATTAAGTAGAAGAATGAATTTATTAGCTTTGTTAACTTTTACTTCACTTATCTATTCTCTCTTCCGTGCTTTCTCTTTTTTGCTTTTTTTCTCCTTTCTAACCGCCTTAGTCCCGCCTCAGCTCGACTAGTACCACTCTTAGCACGAATTGCCACAATAACTGGCTAAATAAAAGCGTGGTTTCCACATATCTTTTTTAAATGTATTCGAAGTTAATAGAACAAGAATATTCGAGGGGCTTATTAAGCATATACTTAAGTATTAAAACAAGTACGAACACTATAGTCGAGTCAGGTCATTCGCCTAGTACAGTTAGTCACTCGTTTTGGTAGTAATACATAAAAATTCACACATTATTTGTATCCAAAGGCACACTTCACATGAAGGCCCGCATATTGTAGGATGCCCGAACCTTACATCACATGACGTGATCCATACTTAGTAAACTTAATTTCGAACTCACAAATTTTGTTATCTTTCAGTTTCCATAATAGAGAACTAGAAGTTATACTCTGTCTCCATATAAGGGCTTACTTACCCGTATGCATGTTGGACTTTAAAAAACACACCTATGTAATCGAAACTCCCGGCCGTTCATTTTTTTGCTAAATTGCCACTAAGGAGCAAGTTTCATCAGAAAGTCTTAAAAATGATACCCTGTTGTCAAACGCTCCATATTCATGAGAAAGCTTATATCCAGCAGGGTCCAAGAAATAGACACATTTGGTTCAAATGTAGTTCACTTAATTTTTATGTCCAATTTACGTCCAATCAAGACCAAATTTTCATCATGAAATAACATTAACAATTAGACCTGTTTAGCATTGAAGGGTTTATATTTGCTGAGAAGTCTTACATGCTGTGATACCCAAAAAATAAACCCACGTGGTACAAATTCTGTAAGGTCGATTTCTTTGTCAATTTACTCTTGTGAACCACCATATTCCACAATGAAATATTGAAAATTAGACCTTTTTGCCATATAAAGATTCAGTCTTCATAGTAACGATTGTAGAAGACAGGGTTCAAAAAATTGCCCCAGCCGAGGGAAATTTTTCATTCCATTGCCTAGAAATTTTGAAAATTGCAATTTTTTTCCAAATAACGATTTTCCAAAATAAAGCGGTCTATGTGCTCGAGTGCTCGAACAATGGACCGATCCGAACCATTTTGAATAGCGCTCGTCCGTGGCTCAAAGCACGTAAATCTGCCAAATTTTATCAAATTGCGACCTATAGGTTGAATACAAAAACACACGGGCAGACATTAGACGGACAGTTAGTCAGGCGCACAGACGGACAACCACTTCCCATGTGATAACCTTGTTTTAAATAATCATTATATGAATAAATTTTAGAATACATTTTTTAGTAATATTTTCCCAATCCTAGCACCATAAAGCATTTCTTCCTGATTCTCTTTCCTCGCAGTTTCTACGATATTACCGCATATGGCAAAAATAAAACATTGCGAAATGGCAAAGAAAATGGAGAGAAAAACATTTTATTTTATAAATGAGTTCGTAATTGACAACAAAATTTTCACTACACTCTTTTAATTACTTGGCAGTTAACGCTGCCTTAGCGTCACCTCCATGCAATAGATGTCTCGTCGTAGCTATACTTAGGTTTTATTATTTCTACACATCACCGAAGGATGAGGGATATACTCATTTCGTCGAAACGTCAGCATGAAACTCTGAATCGATTCAAGCATGTTCATCTATCCGTCCGACCCGTCTGTCTTTCTGTATAATGTTTGGTTTAAACATTCTCCTGGCCGTAGAAATTAAGCTATCAACTCCAGATTTGGTAGAAACACTGGAAACTCTGGTACGCGCAGAAACAAGCTTCAAAAACCCCAATGCAAATTTACTTCTTTTACTTCGTTTGTCTTTTTTGGATAAGGGTGATGGATATAAGGGATTCCGTGATGACCGATTATAATTTTCTTAATTCCATATGCCTTACACCCACCAAATTCAGACTTTATTCAACGTGAACATTAATCATTGCTGGTTGGATATAATCGCATAATGCCACCCCCTGTTCAGGTAACAAACTCATTCGAGAAATGGTTTAACGCAAAAGCTTAGAAAATAATTTGTGACTACGCACTCATGAGCTTGATTTTGATGAAATCAAATCGAAAGTTAACTGAAATTCAAATGCATCCCGTTTTAAAACAAAAGTTAATTGAAATTTCAAGCAACCTTTCTAAGAAGTATTTACTTTACCCCCAAGCAATTGGAAGCGCAAAACAGTAATATTGGAATAAATTGAAAAAAAAAAGATTCTATTGTAGAGTGAAGAAACATAACGTACACACATTCGTTATGAAGTATTGCGTAATGGTGTTCGGTTTAATTGAATTTTCCTTAGACAAGAAGAACTCTTTTAAGAGATATATGCTCTGACTTGAACGTTAAGTTTTCCATTCCATTCAGCCAGCAAGGACGATTTACTAATTTGAACATAACATATGTGACACCTAAAAATTCAGGTACAACGACGATATTAAATAATTCGATAGTTCTGTGCCAAATCTGAGATTTTCGAATTAATCGTAGCAAGGTCGTCCGTCAGTTCAATCGCTGCTCGTTTTTCTCCGACCTCTGAAAAATTACGACAATGCTTTGTTCATCGGTTCAATATCAGAAATAAACTGAACGCTAACTAGATGTCAATATCGATGAGACGATAGCATTAGTTGATATAGGATTTCTATGAATATAGATAGCATCGATCAGCCGCAAATTAACTAAAAATCTAACAGTTTCTTCAATTTTTGCTCGGACGTAATGTGCAATTGCACTAAGGGCTTACATGGCTTTGTTAATTTTTTCGTTTTTCTCTTCTTTTTTTCTTCATCAAAGTATCACAGCACTTTTATGGATAAAATGTGTTCGGCAACGCTCTGTGTGCATCATTGCATACATGTATGCTGTAGAATTTCTTTCGATGAAAAAACGATAAAAGAAATTTATTTGCCATGTTCTGACATCAGCAAACAAGTACTGTTGCGTACTGCGGAGGGTTAAGTGAAGTATAAGGAGAAAAAATCTTCTTCTTGTGCAAAAGGATCCCTCTTCTTCTTATCTCAAGTAGTTGTGAAAACGCATCCACGCATGCACGTACACACATCCCCATTCCCATACATAAGATACCGATGCCCTTGCATACACATATGCACGTAAATAACTAACAGCTTTATTTGTATGCGTATGTGTATGAAAATATTTTTATTTATTTTTCTCACACACGCTCGCACATCAACTTACGCACACTGTTTTGAGTTCACCGAAACGGAATAGAAGGAAGAAATCTTTAGCAAATTTTTTTGCGTGAGCTGGTGTGCATATGCGTAGTCGGTCACACGCAAATAATATGCTTGAATGCAACGGTTTGTCACAACGATGACCACAATAATTGGTTGATATACATTCACTATCATATCTACAGGGGATCTAGTTTCGTTACTGTATGCGAGTGCATACGCAACACATGTGCGACCAACAAAAAAATACGGATTTTAATAAATTAACCAAATAGCTGAAAGAGATCTTGAGTGTACTTTAAAGCAAAATATTCCAAGGACTTCTTAAATTTGTAAATTTAAATATCAAAAATTATTCAAAATCTATTCTTATCACTAGAAACATTCGGTTCGATTCGCTACGTTGACTTCACACGATATCACAAAGCATATTCACACAACTTGGAATGCAGTTGCAATTGATATGCGGTTGATATCGTCGTACACCTAACCTGAACCTTCATCATTTAAGCAGTCAGAGCAGACAGCGCTTGTGTGGGTTGGACTTCAAAGGATGAACATCACACTTTCATATCATACGTACATTGTTTCAAAGGTGTGAAACCCAATTAGAGGGCAATTAGAGCAGTCACGTCAGAAAATCGACCAGTATAGGATAAGACTTTATGAAGAATGATTGCCCTCGGACTAAGATCAACTTAATGCTCCAACTTTTCAAATCATAAGCTATGTTTCACGCTATCGAAAGCGGAAGGGAAAGGGAAATAGATCGTTACTATCACAGCTGTGATCGAACTTATAATCTGACTTGTTATAGCGAAATATACTTTTCTTGTTATTGTCACTATAATTCAATTCGGCCAAAGAAATAAATTCTAGAATTCAAAGTAGGATGAGCTAGCAACCTAGCAAGCAAGACTATCGGCTCTTCTTCTTTCTAAAAGATAGTCTAATCGCTTTAGTAAATCGCTTTATCAATCAAATGTGTAAATATTTTTTTACTTTCAAAAGACAAAAAATTAGAAATTAACTGGAGAATGGGTGCAGTTAACGAGAAAAATGAAAAAAAAACCACATAAGAATTTTTCTTCAATTTTCAAAAATGTATTTCTACATCGTCATCGTACGAACTCACAGCTTGACTTCTCCCGAAGCTATAAAGAATACCTCTCATTACTTTATCAAATATGAAAATACATAAAATAACTATTTTTAACTTTTAAACATAAACGAACATTGCATTTGCCACTGTTTGATATCATTACATAGTGGTATTTTACATCTCAATCTGTTTGAAAATATAGGCCATCCGTAGACGGCAAAGGGTGGGATGACCCTATAGGTTCTTTAGGCCTCTAATAAGCCATTAGAAGGCCGAGCTATTTTATCATCGCTTATGCAAAAACAGTGTCGTGATTAATACAAACAACATTCGAGCTGACTTAAGGCATGCTTGCTTCCCAAACAACACCAGTAGCAAGTACTATTTGACTTTGACTTTCCAAACATTGAGCAGAACTTGCCCTTACTTATAATGATTCCAAGAACCATCCAACCAACCAGCGCAGAGAAGGTAAACCTAATTAAAATTCGTGCATATTATGCATAATGTGCGCCTGGATTGTATAAAAACATGCGATATATGATATTGAGATCGATTCGAGCAGCTCTCCCTCAATCAAGGCTACAAATTGCCTCACACGATACATTACCTTGTTGAAGGGAAAAACATATTTATATTTACATTGCGCTATAAGGGATAAAAACACTGCTGTCTCGCTATCATCGGTTATTACATAGACAATTAACCCGTAACTTCTGCACACCGAGTAATAAAATTCAGGTCATTCAGGAATAAGACAAATTAAAATACTGTTACATCAAAAAAAGAAGAAAAAAAAAAGCCTTAAACGAATATATGTGACACCGAGATTTTAACATACAACCCAATCTACTATGCCACGCCATTATTTTCATTTCGTTCTTTTTCATTGGATGATGACATTGATGACAGGAACAAAGCAAAGAAAAAGGGGAAATAAAGGGCTTTAAGCATTTCACGGTTTGCCTTCTCTACGTTTTGTATCCATTTGTATCCATCTGGCCTTGTTTTTGATAAAAAGTCGTCATCATATACCTATCGTTATGATGTTGATATTTAAAAGTTTTTGCAACTTTGAATTCATTTCAATTGCATTTACGGAAGTGTGCAGGTGACCTTATTGCAAATTTCTACGTCTATCGATATTGTAAGTACATAAGGACAAGCAAATTGTTAATAAAAAAAAAGGAATTAAATTATGATTGATTTAAACATAGAACACTTGTTTATAAAAGCACTATGCACTATCATTCATTATTAACGCCACACCCCCGTAGATGTAGAAATTCATACCGCAACAGTTTATCGCAATAAACTGTTAGCTTAGATTTTACTGTAATTTAATGCAATTACTTCAATGCATTATATATTCTTTGTCATGGATAAGAAGTGGAAGCCTGTTGTTCTGCTCATGCTCCACACTCTATACTAATTCGTATTACATTAAAGGATTTCAAAACTTACTTCAACTTTTCACTTTTAAATTAGTCTTTCATAAATTGGCTGAATAGGAATAAAAAGGTTTAAAGAGGTCGTAAGCGAATTCCGTCTTAATTGCAATACAACTCCTCGCTGCAAGTATAAATTTGAACATTCAGTTCCTTTAGTCGACACAAGCTAGATTTAATTTTGCCAATTTAATCTGATTAGACCAGATATCGCACGAATCGTTGTGTGATTTGCATAATCCACAAAACGGTTGACATAACTCAAAATATGCGCGGCCTTGTATTGCATCCTATTGTATAATAGGATTACAACTTCTAGTGTGTCTGTTAGAGAGATGGAATTGGATCAAATCGATCACGCAGGAATGAAGAGCTCATATAGAGCTTGGGTAATTTTCGAGGAAGAGAGAACCGGCTAAAGCTTTGCACCTTCTGTGCGAACAGAGGATGGTAGGTCGATGTGATAAGTTTAAATCTGTGCCGACTTATCGATATACTCCAATCCAAGATTGAAAGAACAAATAACAAAGAGTGCTTTTGTACTGATTCTAATGAGTCCATAAACGACTTGTAAGTTGCTAAGCAGATAATGGCCAAGTTTTCCAATACAAATGTAACAAATGTGATAAGTAGGTTTTGACTACCATATGATTGGTTGCATTTTTTTTTTCCCATAAATCGGATTCATAAATCCCGACAGAGACTTTAGCTTGCTTGCTTCCAGCAGGAAAACGCTGAGCTCATTGAGGAACAGAATGATTCCGTTCTGATAGTTATCCATGGTACGGTATGACTGTAGAGTTCCATGTCAAGCCAATGTAAGTTTATTACATTTTACAAGATTAAATGTCCGTCCACGGTGATTGACGTCATTTATTCAAACGCTTTAATTGAACTAAAGAAGATCGAAAAGGTATTGGTTTTTAAGCTTCACTTATGCATAACGAAGTGCGAATCGTTAATCATTTGAAAACTTAATATGACCAGCATACTGAAGTAGGCGTTACGAGTATTACTTTTCTAGATTACTTGTCCTTCTCATAAACTATGATTATATAACTGTACACAATCGACTTTCTGCCGCTGTTACGGTTGCGATTTCCAGATAGGAACATTAAGTACCAAGAATGTATGCAACGCATATGTTTGGCGTTTGTATATTGTATGTGTGAAGTTATAGGGCTTGTTCTCAATGGCGATGCAATCGATATGAACACACATTTTAAAATTATAAAAACAAAAAAAATGGCTTCAGTTGTTCGTTGGTTTCTATGAGAATGGTTTCAAGATATTTGTTTGACGTAAATAACTCCTCGGTTTTTACGAGAATCTATCTGATTGATTTTTTGTTATCGTTTCATTTTGAATGCCTTGCAGTAATATAACGTTAGATTCGCATTAACGTGGAAGCCTGAACCGATATTGCTATCAATGTATTGTAGACCAAAAGCTTTCTATCGTACGCAAAGCATAATTTAATAGTAATGCTCGTTACTGTCTCGTTACCATTGATTCTTTACACCCTACACCACTTGCAGTATCTTAAGTTCATGGGGATGTATGCAACCCCCAGAAAGATTTAAAATAGAAACACCTTTTGTTCTACCGATCAGTTTAGTGTCACTTTATGAATGTGGATTCGAAAACTTCTCTGTTCATCTATCCGCCTTATTTTCTTGTGCTCAAACTACAAGTCGCAATTTTTGAGATATTTTGATAGAATACGGTGCGCCGACTTATTATAGCCCAAGGATGAACGCTATTAAAAATCGGTTAGAGCGGACTACCTTTTTCGAGTAGTTCCCGTATAAAATCTAATTTTGAAAAGTCATTATATGAATATAATGTCTTATGATCAAGGTTGGCCAACTATAATGGTCTGTCTTGTTTTATTTTATAATTAAGTATCGGTTATAGAAGTTGTCTTAAAGATGTTTTATCTATCGAAGCTAAAGCGAGAGCAAGAATAGTGGGGCTACAGTGTACTAATGAAATCACGACCACCATTTAAATTGTACCTATATGTATGTATACATATATATCAAATAAATATATATGCTGTATATATATATATATATATATATATATAGCCCCACTATATATATTATATATGTTATATACTGTACCCCAACTTTTACTAAGATTGCACTGCTGAATTCTTTTCACTTCTCTTTTGTAAATGTCTTTTCTAGTTTCTTTCCCACTTTCCAGGCATTTTTCGCACGCAATTTATGATATAAACCAACTTTTACCTTGTCATCGCCAGTTCGTGACAATTTTAACTATTTTTAATCGTTAAAAAAATTGAAGAACATAGAGCACTCAAAAATACGTCTGTTCGTTCTTGCTGTTCTTTATTATTCTTCTTAACTTCAACGACAAATTGATGGAATTTCGTTAAAGTCCTCGTAGTTGGATAAAAAATGTTCAACAATAATGGTAAACTTGGAGAAGGCATATTAAGAAAGCTTGCGGGAAGAAGAGCTCGACAAAAAGTAGCATAGCTGGCAGATGTTAAGCCGTAAAAAATAATACTCTTTTGCTTTAATATAACCAAACACTTCAGGGATTGTGCTGTGGACGTGTATGACGATGACGGTCGAAGAGAAATAGGCAAAGAAAAAGCAAGTTATGTGTAATCGATAAGTGTTAATGCCTTTACTTACTAAGTGGATTCGCCATAGCTAAGATCAAACATAATGAAACCGCACAGATATTTGAACCCGCGAACACCGACTAGTAGCTAATGGGGACCCACATCTACTCGGCCACAATAATAATCGAAGAGAACGGACGAGATTTGTTGAACGAATAATAGAAAAAGATAAATAAACTATTAATTTTTAACAATTATTATGAAACAACTCATCAATTTTCAATTAGGGATTTCAGAATTTTCATAGCTTTCGGATTTTTGTTTACTGAGTGAGCGCATTGTTTCCTTTTTAAATTTTCTGTGTATAGTTTAAATCACATTTCAAAATAAAAGTAAATTTCTTCTTTTTGTTTATAAATCTCTTGATAAAACGTTGTCTTTCTCTCAATGGTGCTTGTGTGTGATTGTGTGTGTGTGTGTGCACATTTGTGAGAATGTTCACATAGATTTGTAAGATTCTCATATAATTTCCTTGATGTTTTGGCGAACAGCCAAAAATATTTGTGTATTCAGTATTTTGACACTAGAATGCATTAAATTTTACGGCTTCTTTTGCTTCTACGAACTTTAAACGCATGAGGAATTATCCTTTTCTTTTTCATTGCAAAAATTAATCTAACATACACAAAGCCATAAATGTGTCAGCAATAATTTGATTTGAAGTTTCTTTTTTGATACGATAAAAATGTAGGTTAAGAAATTTATCGATTAAATTTATAAAAGCAACCAGAAACACTATAGGGGCCCATGGCCTAGCCGAGTTCAAAATGGAACGTTGCCCTGGGCCAAAATCCATTGGTATACCAAATTACATCGAAATATCCCAAAAATTGCGATCTGCAGATTAACAGATACAAGAAAACAAGACGGACAGATGGACAGTTCGGGAAACTTAAGTCGATTCAGTATCACTTTATGTCAAGTTGAGCTCAGATTAAACACAAAAAATAAGGCGGACAGGTGGGCAAACCGGGAAGCTTAGATCGATTCAGTATCACTTTATTTCAAGTTGAGCTCAGATTGAACACAAAAAAACAAGACGGACAGATGGACAGATCGGGAAACTTAAGTCGATTCAGTATCATTTTATTTTAAGGCCAGCCTAGGCATTGCAACTGTACAGCCGCACAAACAAGTGGCATCACGTATAATAATTGTGTTTGCTTGAGGTTTAGAGGTTTAACGTTTAAGCCAACACAAAATTTCGTTGCTTGCATTGAAAAGGAAAAATTCGAAATTTGTTTGAAACAAATTCGTTTTTTGCTTGTCTTTAGTTGCTGTATGTAAATTTATTAATAGTCCACCGTAGGGCTTAAAATTAAATATTTGCTATTCATTGTTTATTTTAGTATGCAAACCGAAAATACTTAAACTTTTTGTTTCTTTCCTCTTATTTGATAAATAAGACTAAACGAGACTAACGAGAACTGTGTGCATATAACTTTCACTGTTAGAGCAAAAGCGAAAGTTATTATTTGCCTATTTTTGGTAGCACTATGAAGTACTCTCCTCAGTTCCCGTTTTACAATTACAAATTTCAGCTGCATTTTCTTTTTTTAACAAAATCAAGCTATAAATTCCTATTCACTACATTTCAGCAATGCATTCCAATTCAACGAGCACGAAAAGTAATAAAGAAAAAACAAGTAAGCAAATTATACTCGGTCAGCACGGAGTCCCTTATACCCATCACCCTTATCCCAAAAAAAGACAAAAGAACTAAAAGAACTACATTTTCATGCTCCATCATATGGAGTGCATTCTCAAAATAAAAGTTTTTGTCGCGTGTGGACGTTGTAGACATGTTCTCGGAAAAGTTTAAGTCACTTCCAAATCCGGCGATATCTTCACTTTCACTAACGGAAGAATGCTTACCGCAGATACTACTCAGGTGCGCAGATAAAAGAGATGAATAGACGGACGTGTTTAGATGCATTCCGAATTGTGTTAAAAAATTAATTTTAATACACTATAATATTGAGTAGGCATGGCCAATTTCGTCCATTTCTGTACAGATACTACAGCCTCGCCCATAGAATATGCATTCCAATGTTTGTAGATTTATCTGCTGTAGTTTATGAGTAATGAGCAAAAAACCATTTCGTTTTCCTTTCGAAGAACAGGTGTTCTCAGTTGACATGATTATGTAAGCGTATTGTTCGACCGATTTGGCCCATTTTCAATACCAACCTGCGTACGACAGCTTTCAGCGTTTCTATCAAACCTGGACTCGATAGCTTCAGTCTTGCGGCTAGGAGAAGCTTTAAAACAAACATTGCAAAGACAGGCAGGCGGTCAGACGGACATGTGAACATGCTTAAATTGATTCAGAGTTTGTTGCCGACCAAGAATATATAGACTTTGTGGGCTCGCCGAAGTTTCCTTCCGGCCGCTGCAAACGTCTTGACAAAATGAATATACCGCTCATCTTTGCTGATGGGTATGAAAACATTCCTTACAGAAAATTTGTTTCCATTGATTTTTGCTTCATTGAATTTATTTTTTATTTTTTTTTTTTTTTTGGTGCATATGAATGCATTTATCAGCAGGTATATTCTGCCATGAAATTGACCTTCTTTATGAATGAAAATAGGAATGAGAATGTGAATGAATAAGAACTGTTTAGAAAATTTTTAGTTTCACATTTTTTACAATATTTAGACCATTGATAATAGCGAAAAGTTGGTCGTTGCTTAACCCTAATATGAGCGCGTGTTTTTATAACGAATCACACCGCAATGTGACTCTCAGTCAATTATAGGGGATATGGGAGTACATGATTAAAATTTTTTTTTCTTTTTTTTTAATAAATTTATTTGTAACTAAGAAGCCAAAGACCAAGGTATATAGTTGCATGGGTTGTAAATCAAGTGCAGAGAAGGATTGAAGTGATCACCTTGCCCTATCGCAGTGGTTAAGTCAGTTGGCAGGAGTTCAGAAATGAGGCGAACTTTCCCCTAAAAACATTTAAGCAGTCATCAAAGGACCCCAAACAAAGCCGTAGCGCATTCCAGTTTAGAATCGAAAGGACAATAAACTGACTTTCGGCCAAAGAGGTCGATATACACCTTGTTAATGAAAAAGGCTGTTTAGTCGATGTAGAAGAGTGTAGCGGTTCGATTAAAACCTACACATAAGCATATATTTTTATACTGATGTTTGTATATCCATCCCCGGGATATATTCACTTTGTCAAAACGTTTACAGCACCAACGGGGAAGCTTCAGCTATCCCACAAAGTATCCCAGACAGCATTAATTTTCTTGATCAGGATAACATAACATAACACATTCTGGATCGATTTAAGCATGTCGGTCTGACTGTCTGCCTGTCTGCGTAATGTCTGTGGTAAACTTTCTCCTGGTCGCAAGAAGAAAGCTATCGATTTCAAATTTATCAAAAGCATTGGAAGTTCTTGCACGTTGTTTGGTACAGAAAATGAATCAGTTCGGTCCATCAACACGTCCATAATACCACATAAACTGAGAACACCTCTGTTTTCCAAAAAGAATTTAAGGTTGGTTTTTTGCTCCTTACTCACAAACGCTACAACAGATACCTGTACGAAAATTTGAACGCATATTCTATGGACGATGCTGTAGTACCTGCACACATATTGGAAAAGTTAATCACGTGTACTCAATTTTGTAGGGTGTTAATTTTTTCTGCAAAAGCTTTATAACTCACAGAAACAAGTTTCAAAAACCCGATAAATTCTTGGCCAATTTCATATACGGAATATCCATCTGTTCGGTTGTCCATCTGTCCGTCTGCAAAAATGTGGTACACATTCTTCCGTTCGCAAGAAAGAAGACATAGCCTACAAATTGGCAAGGAAGCGTGAAAATTACCTAAGCAGTTCAAAGAACACGCATAGAACGCGCGCACGTCTACACAAACAAAACTGAGAACACCTTTGCTTTCCATCTCTTTTGCTCGTTTCAAACCAGCTACAAGAGATATAAATTTTCATAAAATTATTCTATACAACAATTTTTTTCTTATATATTAACATCGTTTCACGAAGATGGCGCTGCACGCCACACAAATGGCGAAAGGCTCAAATTATTAGAAAATAAATGCAGTAAAGGATTATCTTAATAAAAGTTCTCAACAACACGCAAATATAAACGTAGTGTTAAGCGATATGCGCCAACGCACTGTTCTAAAGGAATTTTCTACTTGTGCTGATAAAAGTACAAAAGCAAAGGATAAACTTTAAAGTTTTAAAGTCGATGTTTAATTGAAAACACGCCAAGCGGGATTTGGTTCTTGTTACTTACACTAATTGAGCAACGATTGTCCCCAAGACGGAGGTACTACCACCCTCGGCAGGCCATTGCCATCACATCCTGCACTTTTTTACGTTACTAGCAGATAGCCACTGAGAGACCAACGAGTTCCTTCCTAAGAACCGTAGAGTTCACTACACCAGCATATTATTACTCGATTTCAATGGAACGCATGCTCAACTACCACTTGACGAGATATCTAAAATTCAACGACACTGCTTAGCAATCGGCAATGGAACTTTCGCATAAATCCTCCCAGTGATGATGCCTATGTCACAGCAGGATGGAACCCAGCTCTACGGCATTTTGATGAAAGCCAGATGGTTTCTCTGGACGTCTCCAAGCTAATTACATTTAGTTTACCTATCAGTTTCCCTCAATTCGCAACAAATTTCTTAAACAATAGCTCAGTAGAGGAATTCACTTTCAGTACATTTCCCATGAATCCAGGGATATTACAAGACTGTGTCCTTTGTCCCGTTTTGTTTCTAAAGAACATAGTGCCTCAACGACCGCACTCCATTCACACCTATCTGCTGCTGGGGCGTTTAGCTCGTTCTAGGTTTTGCTAGGCAGATATGACTTGAACGGTCCTTTCTAGAACTGCCTTAAAAATTGCAATAGCACTAACTAACATCGCTTTTCCCTAGGGATATGTCAGCCACGATATCTTGACATTCTGGACATGAGCATACAAAATTAGGCTTGTTGCGTAGCACAAGTACTCGAAGTGTCTAAATAATCAGTCAGGTACATAGGTCTCTTAAAACGGTGTAGATGGGATGCAAAGCAGTGCTTATGTAAAGATACCTCGAGCAGACATATAGTCTACGGAAATAAAAGTGATTTGTCCGCGAACCAAGTCCTTTGAGAGAACTACTTGCCTTGCGCAACGTTCCCACCGGCTAGTCCTGCAGTTCTTCTTCTTTAATCTCGCTGCCTGTGTTTGGAACAACCTTTAGCTATGTAGGGGACATGCTTTGAATGGATGGTTAAATGAAAAAGAATAAATAAATAAAAGAATATTTGCCATCTATGCATAATTTCATAGGGGAATCGTGCGCGACGCATACAAAATTCACATTACATTTTAAACGTGGAAGAGAAAAGGTCTTGCTGTTGGTCGTTTAGATCCAACAGAAAAAGGTCATGATATCTGATGCGAACTTATGTACGTTTTAAGCATTTTTAAAAGAACTTAATGTCCCTACGTCTTGAGGTTGAGTACAAAAACGTTTTCTTATTATAAATTCAGAAAAACTTTTAAAGTCTATGACAGACATGCATTGAAAATAGGAAAAATATGTTTATTGCAAAAAAAGTGTTCCATTATATTAAGAAAAAAAAGAAAAGAGAAGAGAGGAAATAATAAAACAAGCGACACATGCTGATTACAAGCAACGGCAATAACAACGAAAGCAAACCTATGCCTATATGCATATAATGATGATAACAACTTTGACTGTTGTTCTGTTGTGTTATTCTGGCTTGAAAACATAGTGCTCCTGTCTGTGTGCAGACATGCGACATTATAAAGCATTTGTTAGTATTTGTTTGCATTTATGGGTAATGCTCCTTTTTTGACGGTTTAATGATGTATTCATTGTATGTAAACACCACAGCGCGGGAGAGACAGAGCGGGCGTGAGAGGGGCAAAATGGTGAAATGGAGGGAGCGAGGAAGAGAACATTATGCCAACAAATCACAGGAAAACAAATGAACGCGCTGACAAACGCACACGCATAAACGCATACATACATGCATACACGTAGACACGTAATTTCTCTGCCTCGGATAGGAATGTGAATTATATGAAGAAGAAAAACAATAACAAAATACCAGAAAAAATTAACACAACTTGTATATAAAAGGAGGACAAAGTTGACAAAACGACACAAATATTATAACATATATAAATATTAAAAATAGCAAAGGGAACATAAGATCTGTGTGTGCACAATTTCGTAGCGTTATTACGGACAGATATCCCTGGCAGTTGCTTTTCCCTTTACTTGCATGTCAAATATTATTGTGTACGGAGTTGCGTGCAGCGAGTGAAGGCTAAAATGTGTGGTGACATTTTAAGGAAACATTTTCATCGAGATCTTTAACGAAGGTTTGCGAGTTTATTCCGAAGTTTTTGATGAACGACGATTCTTGCTCTAGTCACTCACCTAATCGACATAGCCTTACGCCATCAATTACTCCAAGGTTATTATGTTGCCTAAGACAATCAAGAAATGATAATGTTTTTTATTATTATCGTTAGGACAAGATCTCCGCTTGAGAGCAACCGTGTTAAAGTAATCTGAACTGGTCAACAAAAGGACAAAAAGTATAGTCTATTGGGATATCCACAAACCGTAAGTTGTCTGGACTTAAGATGGTATATGTTGTGCGCGTTTTGAATAATAAAACCTTCATTAGTCTAGGCATCCTTACGATCCGGCGACAAATATACTACAAAAGATGAAAAGAACAATCGAATAAAGGAGCAAAGGAGTCTACGGCTGGAAGAGCATTCCTTTTCAAGCTTCAACAGTTTAGGACATCAACATAAGTTTCACTTTAAAATTAAATAAATTTCAACTAATGCTTAACTATCCAACCGCCTCATAGTTTCAAATTCAGATAACAAAATTTTCGCATTAACACATCTCTTAAGGAAATCAGTTCTGATGTCATCTTTCGCACCGAGAAATACCTTTTCTTTAACTGTTTTTTTCTTTATCTATACATTGAAAATCTCATTAGTTTCAAATGAATTATTTTTAAACGTGATTGTATGTGCGTGTACGTGTTGACAGTGCATTAAAACAATCGTCTTCGTTCCCGTCATTAAAAATGAAAAAAGAAAAAAATACCTCTAAGAAAGTTGTACATAAATAAATGTATGTGTCGTTGCGTTCTTTTCTTTTTCCTCTACCATTAATGAGTATCGAGTAAGATGTTTACATGAATGTGCCCTGGGTTGGGTTTTAAGTATAAAAATAATTTCCAAACGAAAACATACATAATGACCTCATTAAAAGCAATAGTAGGTAATAACGCATGTGATGGCATTCAGTTCACACTTATGCACCCACCCATACACATAGAATATATAAATTGTAAATATGCTAAGTATGAATGTATGTCAAAGCATTTTCATATATATATATATACATATGATATATATATATATATATATATGTATGTATGTATGACGTGATTAATGTGAAATAAATTGCAATTCGTGAACTGCTACGTAAAATATTGCATATCTTGTTTTACGTAAAAGATTTATTTTCTTGACACCATTTAGCATAAAGATGGAAGTGCTAAGATTTAATTTAGGACAACAACTATTAAAATTGTTAAACCTTTTCCCACTTACTTACTATAATTCTTTGATTTTTTCAATTAATGTCATTGCCGTTCAAAATTTCCCTATTAATCTGTTGATAACACGATGAGTTTATGATTGACATATCATAATAAAAGCCTTTCCGGCTATTAGGTCACAAAAAAATTGGAGAAGAAAAATAAAGGATTACCATTGGGTAAGACATCTTTGAAAAGATGTTTCTACCTCAAGTGAGCAAATGAACGAATAGCCCAATAACTCGGTAAACCTTCTCGATCGCATTTAATGCCAAATTTTATTTATTTATATTGCAGTAAACCACTTAAACCACTTGTCGTTTGTTCACGGATTCTAACGTTTTAAGCTCAGGAAAAAAATACAAGGCTTGTCTTAATTGTAACGAAAAGGACCGACATTTTTTCGGTATCATGTCATCTCAAAGTCATGTCTTGCGGGCACCTTATCATAATCGTTATAATATCTTACTACCTTCCGTTGAAGCTCTTCCGTAGCGTTCACATTTTTCCATCAAAAGCACGTCTCAACCTTATAGTATTATAGTATTAGTCTGCCTAGACACTGTGTCCCCCATCAGGAGAGAAATGGGCTATCGACTCGGTTATTGGTTGGACATACCAAGCGAGGAACATCTTGGTATTTTTTTTAGGAGTACGCTTGCCGGAAACAAATGGACCAACAAAAATGCTTGAATCGATTCAGAATTTAATGCCGATCAACTATATGTACACTTGATAGGGCATCTAAAGCTTCCTTGGGTATAAAACAATTCATTTTATTTCATTGACAATGAAATATCTGGATATAAAAGTAAGTAAGAAAATTACATTCGGTCGTGACCGAATCTTTCATACCCATTACCGTTATCCTAAACAGACAAAATAAATAAAAGAATTAAATTTTCATGGTCTGTAACATGAAGAAGGTGTATTCCAAATTCGAAACTGGCCGAGAATTGTTATACTTTTTGGGGTTTTTAAAGCTTGTCTCTGCGCCTTACAGAGGTATTGGATAAAAATTGAAATTTTAATACGCTACAATGTTGGATAGGCGAGAATCATCAAACCAAAATGGAAACTTGCTATCGAGTTAGCTTGACAACAAGACTGTAAACTGTGCCCGGGATATTACATAACATATCCGCAATAAAATTTTATAAGCGAGTCTTGAGGCATATTTTTGCTAATGATGTTCTCTTTGCACATACGTATCCCTCATATATCATTTATGAACTTGCGAGTTCATTGAGGTCCCCTATAAACACTCCCTCCTCCCGAGATTACCTTCTCGTATGTTTTAAGTGGTTACGTAATGTGCAACATTCGATATTTATGAAACACAAGTCAGCAAAAAACCCACTCAAACCTCTCGGGATCATTTACAAATCGAATTTAATATTACCAAGCGAAAATAACGAAGCTGGCGCTTTTTTATCCCTATTAAAAATCGCAATTACTAGCGCGAAACGTCACCTAGAACTTCAAATTTAGTTTAATGTTCTCTGCATAACTGTTAAACATCTGTATGTGCATCACGTAAAATAAAATATTAAAAGAAAAAAACAACTGCAAGCTTTTCCCTTTAAATTTTAGCAACAGCAAGTAAAGTTTACACTAAGGGATCCACTAACATTTGTGAAGTAAAGTATAAACTAAAACTTGTCATGACTACGACTTGAGAATGAAAACAAGTAAGAAAATTATATTCGCTCATGAGCGAATCTTTTCTACTCATCACTGTCATCCTAAAAAACACTTAAAAACAAGGAAAAGAATTAAAATTTCCATACTCCACAATAATGGGTGGGCGCGGCTAACATTTTCCACTTTCAGAATAAAAGTGGAAATTCATATGATGTTTGTATTGCTCTTACTGAGTAGCAACCACCAAAACACCAAAAACAAATATGTTCTCAGTTTTTGTACGATAGGCCTGTGGACGTTGTAGGCGTATTCTATGTCCTATTTGGGCCATTTTCAAACTATCTTGAAAATTTGTAGGCTAACGAGATTTGTTGCTAACAAGAGAATATGTACCACGGATACTACACAATTTGGCAGACGGACAGATGGAGAGAGGAACAGACGGGCACACTTAGGGACATTTCGAATTTGAAAATGGCCAAGAACGTATATAGATTATGGCGTTTTTGAAGCTTACTTCTGGGCTTTATTAAGATATTAAAGAAATAACTCAATTTTTTTTACAACAAACATTTTATAGACGGACAGACAGAGGGCACACTTAAATCCATTCAGAATTAGATGCTGATCAGGAATGTAAATGTCTTGTGAGGTCTCTAAACCTTCCTTCCGCGTGATGTTCAACTGTGACCACCACTTTCATCCTGAGAATAGCTTGGATAAAAACAAAATTAAAAATTTAATTTTCATACTCTGTAGTAATGGGTAGTGGGTGTGGTTGATTTTTTTAAAGTTTTGCTGAATATAGGCAAAAAAGTTTATAGTGTACGTGCCCCAGGGCTTGTAAGTAATCAACTGCTATTGCTCTGCAGGCGTGTCCTTTAGCCGACTAAGTCCACATTAAATACTATTTGAGGTAAATGTCTTCATATTTGAGAGGAAAACATTGGAACGGACAAACTTAAATCGATCCAGAATTTTATATTGATCAACAATATATATATTCTTGGGGCATCTACAACCCACTTCCGGGTATTGCAAACGGTTTGACAAAACTAGCATATCTGCATCGTTTTCGGTGCCTGCTGGGTATTAAAAACTTTAAAATATTACTGCAAACTTGATAGAAAATGATGATAATACGAGAGCATAAATTATATTTTGACTTTATGTTCGCACACATATGTAAGTTTACGTTACCTAAACAAAGCCACACATGACATATGTTAACAGATGGGATTCACTGAAAGTACGTTTTATCATAATTTATGAAAGTTTTTTAGTTAAAAGTGCAAAAAATGTGCGCGCACATATACATGTAAACCTCTGGAAATCTGTTTAAGTGTGCTTGAGGAAGACAACTGTTTTCCTGCTACCATCAAATTACTTTCTCTCGTAGAGATCTTGAATCTTAAAATGTCTATAAACTTTTTTTTTTTTCAAAGTTATACTAAAATACTTGTACTTGAACATGTGTGCATTCTTGCAAAAAGTTAGTATATAAGAGTTTAAGGATAGCTGTTGAGCACATAAGGAGAGCGATAGATGTATAACATGATGGCCATGAATCCTGACATTTTATCTGCTTAATAACATATGTAGGACGCTGTATAGTACGTGTCCTAAGAAGGACTAATCGCAAGATGACTTCAAGTTTTTAATTTCGCTCAATTGATGACCCATCTCATTAGTTTGCATTGAGATGGAGATGACAACGCCCACATAAGGCATTATGGTATTGAATATATATATCCGAGATTCTATGCAAGATAAGCGAAGAAATGGGATGAAGATGATATCATGACACGGATTGAGTAGAGATCTTTAAAAGCTCCCGAGAAAGGCAACTCCAACGAAACCATGACGTCCTATCGCCACCGCAACAAGTGCGTGAATGGATCTACCTCGCCCACATACTGCCAACTGGTGCAAAAAATGGTTATGGAGGAAGTGTAGCCATCTCGCATTTGGATCGGATATGATGTACAATGCTAACTATTTTTCAACCCTAATCTACTTCGGATAGGAATATTAGGAATATTGTTTTCTTTTTTCTTTTCCTTCTGTCACAAATCAAAAGATCGTTTCTTTTGCTCAGATTAGAAATAGTTCGCCAAAATCTTTTTGAATATGACTTTGGCACGCATTGCATTCGGGAACTGAATTTCGATCCTGCAATGACCCGATATCTAATTTCCTAATAAATGCAACCGCACGGGCTATCTACTCGTCCAAAATCGTTTTCTCACGAGACGGCAACTGATCCCTTTTTTTTTGCTTAAAAGCGGCTTTTATTCACAAGTCTGCCAAGTGAAATATATTGAATGCAGCTGTTCGCGAAAGTCGGTATTTTACTGAAAAAATCAGCCTATACATATACATATATACAAATATATATTGCTAAGGCAATAGGTAGGAGCAAACATGCCTACATATATCAATACATATAGGCAAGCAATAACAGTAATATGCTAGGAATTTCTTTAATTTTTTGTGCAAATATTATCAGTCTCTCTCTCTCTCTCTCTCTCTCTCTCTCCATTTCAAATTTTCAAATTTAAATTCTTCCTGTCATCAATCGCCAAAAAAATAATGTAATAATAAGCATTTTGGAATACATATATATATGTACGTCATGTGGTGCCAACATCACGACAATATAGTAAAATTTATTTTTTTCTTTTGTTTTTTTTTAATTTATTATTTAATCAACTTTATTTAGATTTTTACTCTTTAACACTCGTTCTATCTTTGATCGTGTTGTCGATACTTACAACCATACACGTACATATATATATATACATTTTAATTAAATAGACACGCCAAAGCTATCTACATGTATATATAAATTTATGTACATATATGTACTTATGTGGAGGCAAGTAAGCAGGCAAAAAAGACAGACAAAAAATGCTTTCTAAATATCACCAGAGGCATTTTTATTACAATTTGGTTGATATCAAGCACGGTTTTGCACTTTTGTCTTATTTTTGTTTATATGCAGCTTGTGTGTCTATATGTGTGTGCATACGCATATGCACGCCAAGCAGTGCCAAGTACTATAACCAAGTTGATTATCAAGCAACAAACATCACCATCATCAACCGTCACCATTGCCGTCAGCCATTGGCATAAAGCTTTCCATACATGCATACAAACAAGGAATAATGCCAAACATATATACACACACACGTATATCAAATACATATAGATGCATGCATAGTTATCAAGTGAACGGCAATGTAGGAAACAAGTGTGAGTATGGCAACTTCCGTGCTTGTTTTGTATGCAATTTTGTTGCTATTGCTCTTGTTGTTGCTGTTTTGTGGTTGTTTTTGTTGTTGCTTTTGTTGTCCTTCTTGTTATTGTTGTATTATTGCTTTTATTATTCTTGCTTCTCTTTTTTTATTATTGTCATTATTGTTATTGTTGTTGTTGTTATTGTATTTGTTGTTGTTGTTCTTCTACTTCTTGCTCTTCTTCTCTTTTTTAGTATGTTAAGAAATAGTTTGCTATACGTTCATGTCATTGTTGACGTTTAGCAAGGGTAGCAGACAGTGACATATGCACTCGAGCAAGCATAAACTTACATAAAAACACATAATACACACACGCGCGCGCGACCCCTATACGTATATACATATATATATATACATATATATATATATATATATATATATATATATATATATATATATATAACAGGTGCTTTTACAGATACATCTATATACCCATATATGTTTATGTTTACATATATAAATACATGTAAATATACACGTATATATGTATGTATACTTATGTACACTCGCATACGTATACGCGCACAGGTAAATGATAAATACATCTATATATATATTTATATATATAGATATGTATATGTATACATGAGGTTACCTTTAGATGAACGTAAACAGTTAATGGGTTTCTTTTTGCAGTTTTTTTAAAGCCTTTTACAAGAAACTCTTCACCGATGTAGATATGTGCTCGCACAAGTATACCTTGCATAAAAAGTTTCTGGCACTTTTTACCTTATGTTTATGTATAAGCAGCAGACATGCTGTAGTAATATGCATAGTGCATAGTTTTGCGCGGAATAATTACAATTGCATAAGTTTTCTGTGTACTTTTTTTTGTTTTTTTTTTGATTCATACTCTTCTTATTTTTTTTATATGTTATACTTTACCCTCACTTCCAGCTAATCTACCGTTACTATGAATAATTTTTTTTTTATTCACATTGTTGCTTTACCAACATCGTTCGTTTCTTTTATTCATGCAACATAGCTGAGATAATATTATACTTTTATAGTATGCACAGTTACTTTTCGTATTGTCTCTTTCCCCTAAAGGCTGATTTGTTTTTTTTTTAATTTTTATTTCTACATCCTCTCAAGGATTTTAATGTAGCAAAGAATGTGATCGCATTTATATACGATATATCTATCTATATATATGTATATATATATATATATATATATACGCGTTAATTCTGACAATTACGTTTAAGTCAGATTTCTTTTGTTATTTAATTTTCTATTGTTTCTGGCCACCACAGCAATTACGATTATAAGCTACATAGTATGATTAACGTGGATTATGTTTGTAATTGTTTGTTACTCATACGCATTGGTGTTAATTATGACGAAAGCAAACTAACTGATTATGTTGCATTACCCTATCATCATCAATGTTTATGAATTGTAATGTAATGTAATTGTAATGTAATGTAATGTAATGTAATGTAAGGTGAGGTAATGTAATATAAGTTAATGTAATGTAATTTAATGAATGTAATCTTAATGAAAACGAATTCCAAAATGATATCCTCTTGAATATTAAATTTATTAATATTAAACATATGAAATGACATGATAAGATTTTACTTACCAGACAATCAAATATACATTTACAAGGGATTAGGACTCTAAGGCATCAGTGACAAGCGACTATACATGTTACAACATTTTCTCTTTTTCTTTATGCTTCAGTTAATTAACTTTAACTACAATTAGCTTTACTATTCTAGTCTTGTAATTATAGATAAAAGTTAAATATAAGCAAAACCGAAACAATAATGAAGAGAAAGAGAAAAAAAAGGAGAGAGCACGTGTGCATAATTCAGATAACACTTTCAAATGTAAACAAAAGTCTTAGACGAACAAAGAAATCTGGGGATCTAATAAAGATTTGCAGGTACCTAATGAACGGAATAAAATTTTTTACATTCTTCGGAAAGCGATTTCGTTTTTTCCCAACATAGGACTTAATTGGGTTTTCTCACAACCCGCTTTTCTTTTAATCCACATAATCATTACATATCTTGACAGTTGATATAGTAAGGCTTACTGTCCAAAAAGTTGGATTGATTGCACGCATTAGATAGATGCCCTGACGTGATAACGTGAAAAATCACTATAAGAAAATCGCCTTTTATTTTACTTTCCGAATAACTGGATATGTTAACAAAGAAAAATGTAAATCTCTTATTACGTATTATATACGCGCTCTTAAAATTTACGTATTAATTAAGTTAATTAGGAAAAAGCTCAATGGACTGAATGTGCAACCGACTTTTTTCATTGAATTTTAAATTTCAAAATTTTCTTAATAAAAAAAAGAGTAAGAACACTTAGCTTAAGAAGTCTTAGAAGTTTCAACTCTCTTTCTTTTTTTTTGTTTGCTTAGCTAACACGTTAAGCTGCTATATGCGAAAGTAATTAAGATTGACAAAAAAAAACAATTATGTTGAATATCTTAATTCAACTAAATATGAATAGAAGTAAAAAAGAAAAATGAAACAGAAGAAGTAAGAAAGTTATATCCGATTGCGACCGAATCTTTTATATACCCACCACTTTTACGCTAACAAAGACTTAAAATAAAAGCAAAAAAAACGAAATTTCTATACTCTTTTATTCTGAGTGGGGCTGCCCGTTAAGCAGAGGTGTTCGTAGTTTATGTTGCAATGTAAGTGTGCTCTTTAATCAATTTGGCGCAGTTTGCGTGTACAAATTTTCAATGTGTTTGCAAAAATTGAAGGTGGCCTCTTAATGTTTGCGGGTAGACCGATAGACGGATAGATGGATAGACGAACAGACAAAATTTGATACTGATCAAGAATATATACACTTTACGCAGTCTCTGGAGCTTCTGTCTGAGCGGTGAGAATGTTCTTACAAAATTAGTGTACATCCATCCTCCGGCGGTGGAAGTAAAAAGGTCCAAGCACAACAATTAAACTCAGATCATTTCAAGATCTTAATTCTAATTTAAACACAGTAATTAGTAGATTGCGCTCAAACTCCTTGGCTTGACATAATTCAGTGCTAGCAGCCTATAAAAAGAAATTGTACCGATATTATACAAGTGTAATATATTAATTCACAATAGAGAGAGAGAGAGAGAGAGCGAGATATAAATTAACGATACAAGGCTACTGACGTTGCAGAATCCAGAATTGCGTATGTTTATTTAATTTGAGTGTTATGTGTCTAGTTAATCAGAGAGGTCGATTTTCTCCATATCGGTTGGTCCGCTAAACCGCCGGCCTGCGAGTTGAATATTACGAGTTAAGTGCAATGATGAAGGATTTGACTTACCACAAAGGCTTACATTGGTGATATCAATACCGCGACACAAAAAAAAACACGATATATTTATATGTGGTTTTATACCAGACATCGCATTAAATGGCTCATAATGTATGTAAATTTTTGATTCAATTATAATGTTGAATTTCCGAGCTTCAATTGAAACTTTAAAATTACAAGACTTAAGGTGAAACTCTACAACCGTTCATATCTTAGCTTAGAGCAAACTTTGTATGAATAAAAAAATTTATATTCGCTTTGGAGATAATTTTTGATACTCACCATCTCAACTCAATTGTCTTCAACAGACCAGTGAGTCTAACTATAAATCATTTTCGTTTCCATTTCTTCTACTCCCTTATCTACACATTATAGATTCAATATTGGAATTTCTTATCTTTAGAATCTGCAAGTAAGCGAGGTACACCCGCTTTCCAATTGGATCTGAATATGTTTATGCTAAATTGCCGAATCCACAGAGGACACATAGAAATGTAGATGAATAGACAAAAAGACATTGCTCTCCAAATTGCTTATCTCTTTCTATCTGCATATATATTCTAAGAAGGCCTATGTAAGTACTAAAAGAAACAAAGGACACACAGAAATGTAGATGAACAGATAAAAAGAAATTGATTGTCTCTTTCTATCTACATATATATTATAAGAAGGCCCATGAAAGCATTAAAAGAAATTTAAAAATCTAAAAAGCGAACAAAAGTCGGAAGCTTGCCACTTATAAAGAGGTGGGCAATCTTTTTTTATCCACGGGCCACTTAAATGCGGCATTCTGCGTCAATTCCCCTTCTTTTTAAATCTTTCATTTAATGGTTTAATAAACAAAAAAAAAAGAAAAAATGTTTGATATTTGCACACCTGAAACGGCAGTGAGTGCAGACAGAATCCATTTACAGCATTGCTATGGCCGAGGAAACTGGACTATTCGAAGCGGGCCGACAGTTGCCCATGCCTAGTCTAAAGTATAGCACAAACATTTATTAGACCGTTTTTTTGAAATTTGACATCTTAAGCCGACACAAAGGCTACAAATTTCATAGTAAATTAGCCTTAGTCCGTCCGATCGAGAAAAAAGAGAGTCGCCTTAAGTTTCTCATCAACATTTAGGAGAGAGAAATTTTCGATGTGGAGTGGAGTGAAAGATAAAACCACACTGCATGTGGTACAAAGATATATTAAATTTGCGCGGATATATGCAAAATCGAGAAGGACATGAGATAAATCCATTCTTTATTACAGCAATCCATTTAGGATGAATTTCTAAATCAATTTCTGAATCGATTTAAACTTGTCTGTCCATCTGTCCGTCCGTCCCTCCAGAGACCGAAATTTTTGATATATTTTGTTGAAATTTGATACACTGACCTGTTTTGGTCCAACGACGAACGCTATTAAAAATGTTTCAACTCGGATCGGACGACTTTTTCGACGCCCTCTATTAAACAGTCGTTATATGAATAACGGTAGGATGGTGTAGGGCTCGCGGCCTATTCTAGTGTTTTTATATGTTTTTTCTTGTTTTGTTTTAATTTTTTGCGCATTTTTTCTTAGAAAAGTTTCTGACCAGCCTTTCATAAAGATTTTCTAAAAACTTTCTTAAGAACAATTTCTTCATTTTCAATTGATGAAATGATGCATTTAAGTTCAATTCTTACAGGAAAAAAAAGTTAGATAGACCAGCAGCATTATAATTGTAGCCAGCATAGTTTCGCGTACAATATTCATGACATATTAAAAGGAATTTTTTCTTTGACTCTCGTCAGAGGTACCCGTATATACGGCATGGAAGCTATATAATTATCCTTCAGACTTACTGTTCGAATATTATGCAAACGCTTAGTAAAAGTTTAAAATCGTTGTCGCAATATGTGACAAAAAGTGACAACAACGCATACGACACGCATTACACCATTTGCACATAAATCAAAATTACATATATAAAATTGTAATGAACTCATCCCAACTCTCCGACCTTAGCGGAAATCATCTGCCTAAAATTTATTCGATTTCATACATTACAATGTATAAACACTTAAGTCATATGTGTACGTGTGTACGGTGGAGCAGGAAAGAGCAGGAAAGATATCTAAAGAGTTTCATAGTACATTGCGTATAATGCGGTACGGTACGTACATGCAAATGTGTGCAAAATGGTTCTCTTAAATTATATACGTTTATAAATACCTTTTCAATCGTGGAGGACATTTTGCTCATTATTTTATTATTTATTCTGTTTATTAATTATTTTTTATATACAAAAACAAAAAAAAACTTTTATTTACTTCAATGTATGCGAAATTATAGAAACAAGTTTTTATGATATTTTCCAAGTTTTTCTCTTTAGCTTTATCTATAGGATGTGATGCGTCAATATACCGACATTTACCGACAATGCATATATATATGTATTTACGTAATTTTTTTGTTTTTTTTTTTTTTTTTTTTTTTTATAAACCAAAAATGTGAAAGTAAATAGTAAATTAATTTGAAATAAAGAAGAATATTTCAGATATATTCTGGTTTTCTTTACTTGTTTTTCTCTTTTTTTTTTGTTTTTTTTTTTTTTTCTTTATTTTATATTATTTTTTATTTCTGGTTTCTAACACTTGTTTGAATATGTTTTCAGTATGTATATGTGTGTAAATACATGTGTCTGATGAAGAACATATTTTTTTTTTTTTTGATTATTTTCTTATATGTTTTTCTAACTAATGTTTGTATCTTTCCGCACAATTTAATTTACAGTAAAAATCTCGATTATCCTTCTAACGTAACTAAACTACTCCTGCTTAACTGTAATATATTGTACACAGGCAGGCTGTTCGTTCGTCTTCTCATAAAGCAGAATTAACAAGTGTATATTAGTGGTGGTTGTAGTTGAGTAAATGCAGCCAACTTCATTGTTATCCTTTTTTAGAGCACGCGCAATAGACAGGGAAGAGGGAAGAGTTTTCACTAACACCATAAAAACGAAGACAATCGAATTGACATACGTATCATCTCACACTGTCAAATCGAATCTGATGAATTTTCTGCTAACAAGTAAATCATAATCAAAACTATAGGTTCTAAGTACACCATATAGCATACCCATCTATACGATCATATCGACCTGGTGTAGTATCTTCTTTTCATTAATAAAATAAGCTTTTGCCAACTATTTATTATGTTGGCAAGAAAATTATTTCAGTGCACATTCAGGTTCTCTCTCCCGCTCTCATAGCTCATATCTTACTCGCTCTCTTTATATCGTCCCCCAAACTCTTTTATCGTCTCTTTTACATATACGCGATATTGCCCCAAAGACAAAATGCTTTTCAAAAATCCCAAACACTGTCGTTCGCAATTATTTTGCCGCTCTCTTAGATGTCATACGGAATGTCGTACATTAAGTAAAAAGTGAGGTCGGTGCCAACATTTGAAGAAAGCCATTACCGAGACCAACAAAATTCACGGGATTGATTTCGCGTTTCCGAAAGTAAACGTAAGTCAAACACAGTTCTGATTGAGGTATGGACCTAATTATACGCCACGCGACGTGTGGTACAGGGTGCATTAAATTTGTGTGGACGTACGTAACATCTAGAACTTAAGATAACTGAAGATGGACTCACCTTATCAGTCTGGTGCACCTGTCCGTCTGACGTCCACCGAAAAGGCTTAATTCTTAATATCTTATGATGAAAATTTGTTCATGATAGTAATGTGACATAAAAATTAAGCGGAGGAAATTTGAACCGCATCGGCCTATTTCTGTTAACCCTTTACATATAAAATTTCTTATCACAGAAAATTTAATTAATAGTTTTTTAGATAAGTTATAATAAAGTTTTTGGAAAGTAATTTGTAAGTTTGCTAATCTATTGTTTATTGGATTTTGCTACCTTACTTAAGCCCGAATATGTGAAATTCGTTTGAGACTCACCGGGAAAAGTTTTCAAAATAATGATTCGCGATAAGTTTATACCACTTGATCTGCCTTGCATGCTGATATGGAAAGAGAGAGAGAGAGAGATGATCTGCTGGCGCAAATTCGAAAAATTTCAGTAGAACGCTCAATTTACCAATGCCTTCATATAGCTATTTATTAGACTTCTGTTGCCACATCTTACACGGCTTACTGATGGAGGATAATATAGCTTGAGATTCAAATTCATTCATTTTATTACAATTTTCCATTTAATGAAGTAATTGCGATCTAAAGAAAGTGCTTTACTAAGTCTTTCGACACACCAGCATTTACTAATTTATCGGTGCAAATGGAAACGCTGCCATCGTCATGAAAAGCAGTTTCCACTTTCTTGGGACATCTGAAATCGGAGGTGAACGTATGGTTATATATTAGGGGTAAAGCGGAATCCTCACAAATGATCTCATCACATTTTTTAAGAAGTAAGACCATTGTACATTTTTCCAAAAACCAATTTTCCATTATTGGTCGAAACGATCCCTTAGTCAAGAATTACATAAGAAAACAATCGTGGCAGGGGTAAAATTTTAAATGGTCAAAAAGTTTTAATTTCAAAAATCCATTTTTGAAACCGGAACGCAGACTAGCTCGAACAATTTTCAATTTTATACCCAAAGGATGAGGGGCTGTCAAAACGTTTGCAATGCCCAGCAGGAACCTTCAGTGACCCAACAAAGTGTGTATATGCTTGATCAGCATCAATTTCTGAATAGATAAGCATATCCGTGTCTGTCCGTCTCCCTAACTCTCCATCTGTCCGCCTATGCGATATCTGTTGTAAACATTCTCAAGACCGCAAAAATGAAGTAACCGACTTTCAATTTGGCAGAAACATTGGAAATGAGTCAAATTAGTCGAAGGGAACGCCTACAATTCTACGCAAAGTGAAAACACCTCTGTTTTTCAAAAAAAATTGTTTTTGCTCATTTCTCATAAACTACAGCAGATAAATCTACAAACACTAGAACGCATATTCTATGGGCGATGCTATAGTACCTCTACAAACCGGAAAAAATTGGTGACGGCTACTCAATGTTACAGTGAGTAAAAATTCCATTTTTTTTTCAATACCTTTATAACACACAGACGCAAACTGGAAAAACCCCATAAAGTATATAAATTCTTGTTCAGCTTCCAGCTTATTCATAGAAGCAAACTTCAAAAACTCCAGAAAGTAATTCTCGTCCATCTTAAAATTCGAAATGCATCTAACGACGTCGGTCCGTTCATGTGTCCGTCTGAGCAACTGTGTAGTATATATTTTCTTAATATCAAAATTTCAAGATGTTTTAAAATAAAATTTAAAATAAAATTTTGCTAATTAAAATTCACTATCATTTAATTACAGGGCTACCGACATTTTTTGCATGCCCATCTAAGAAATAAAAGAAATTAACTGACAGAAAATCGAAATCAAAATTTTCATAATAACATCTTACCTTTAGCATTACAAATTTTACAATTACTCGCGGAAAAAGTGTCCTTATGTTGAACGATACACTCAGTGCGCATGTAAATTTACTATAGTCACTGTAGTAATTATAACAAGTACGAAAATTATACTCGGTTGCGACCGAATCCTTTACACCCTACACCGTTATCCTGTACAAGATTGAAAAAACGAAAAAATATAAATTTATATATTTCATACTATTGAGGGGGCGTGGCTAATTTTTTATATATCTGTTGTAGCTTATAAGCAACGAGCACAAGACACGAGAAACAAAAGTGTTGTAAGTTTTGATTGTACAGATATGTGGGCCTTGTAGGCGTGTTCTTTGTCCTATTTGGGCCATTTTCACACTATCTTGAAAATTTGTAGGTGATGTCTTCTTTTTTGCAAACGGAAGAATGTGTACAACGGATACTACACACTTTGACAGACGGACACGTTTAGGAGCATTCTGAATTTGAAAATAGTCAAGAATTTATATAAATTATGGCTCTTTGAAGCTTGCTTCTGAGCGTTATTAAGACATTGCAAAAGGAATTACATTTTTATATACAATAAAATTGGACAGGCGTGGTCAATTTGACTCATTTCTATACAAATACTGCAGCATCATTCACAGAATATACCTTCCAACTTTTCTAATTTATGAGTGATGTGCTAAAAACCAATTTTATTTACCTTTTAGGAAACAAAGATCTCCTCAGTTTACATGGTGTTGCAAGCGTCTCCTTAGATCGATTTGGTCTTTTTTCAATATCAGCCTGTGAGCAAGAAGTATCAATGTTTCTGCCGAATTTGAAGTCGATAGCTTCCTTCTTGCGACCAGGAGAAAGTTTAAAACAGACATTACACAGGCAGACAGACAGACAGATGGACATGCTTAAATCGATACGGAATTTGATATGCTGATCAAGAATATGTATATTTTCTGGGGTGTCTGTAGCTTGCTGCTGGGCATGGCAAACGTTCTGACAAAATGAATACACCACTCGTCCTTCCGTGCTGGGTATAAAAATGATCGAAAGTTGGCGTTTAAAAACTACTTTAACAGAGAAACTGAATGCTATTGCGTACTTATATGCTACAGACTCCACCAAATAAGATTTCTCTGAATAATGTAGCAAATATATAGCACATCGATAGATAATACGTGCCTTTACGTTAAAAAAAAAAAAAAATGGGGTCGAATCGTGCAATTTTAAATTATTTACGTGTGTCAAACGCAGCAATCGTTTTAGTAAACCGTAATCTATTGAATACGAAAGCTTTCTACCCTCAAACGAATAATTAGAAGAAATTTTTCTAAGGATTGCATTTCGATATGCTCTTAACTCAAACATAATTTTTTCTTTATGGTATTACGGTGTCGGGCAACTCTGTTCAATCTCTCACTACTGCTTTGTAAATTCAAAGTAATTGAAAAAATATGAAAAAGAAGAAGAGCATATAAAATTTTTTCTTCAACGTCAACAGTTGATTAGTAAATAATTTTTCTTAAATTTGTTTCTGTGAAATTCGACCAAGAGTGAACGGAAAATACGCAAAGCATTAAATAAAGTTGGCAGATTAAACGCAAAGGAGATCTTAAATGTTACCACCGCTTTTTAATAAGCTTTTAAAAAAAGATTTTTATACATAACAAAATGTAAACAACAGACGGTCACGCTTTAGTCGTAAATAAAAATTTATTAACAAAAGTTATTCCCGTTAAAAGTTAAAGAATTAGTAAACAATAGTAAATTAATTGGCAAAAAGTCACGATAATAGAAGCAAATGCGAAAGTGAAAGAGCCAAACATATGGCAGACGGCTAAGCAGATTGTTAAACAAATAAGAGTAATTAAGTGTTGTAATAATACGGGCTAAGGGAGTTTTACGAGGTTTTGATTAACTAAAAAGACTTCTGATAAAGACTTGGTATGTACATATATATACCTATGTATATATGCGTAAGTGTGGAAAGCTTTTACATTTTTTTTTCTTTTTTCTTGCTTCGATATGTGGAAATCAGACAGAGCTTCGTGGTAAAAACGTCCGTTGTTCGTCAACAAAATTTCAAAATGGCTCAAATACGTTTTGACAATCATAAATATGCCCGCCTGAATAACCAAGATGATGCTTTAAATCAACAACGCACATTCTCCGATAACGATGAAGATAATGAAGAAATTGAATTAGGCACGGAGCAGGCCCGCTTAAGGTACACGCCGGATGGTGAAGAGGATTTTCAAAACAAAGACCGCGGCAGCAATTTACCTGCAAATGGTTATTTGAATAACTCTTCGAAAGCGCCTGCAGATCGCGATGTTGACACTATACCTCAAGCCAGCACATTAAGTGGACGTTTAAATAATTCCCGTTTCATGCAAATGGCTATCGGTTCATTGGCCACCATTCTGCTTTATCTAACTTTATCGATATGTTTGATATTCTATCAGAAGGCCTTGATAAAGGAGCTCAAATTTCCTTTAAGCATTGTTTGCTATCATTTAGTAACAAAACTTATTTTAGCGACATGTGTCAGAGCTATTTATCGCTGTCACATGGAAAAGACTCGCGTTCAATTGGATTGGCATACTTCTATACGAAAAATGGCACCAACCGGTATAGCCAGTGGTATAGATATTGGTTTCTCCAATTGGGGTCTAGAATTGGTACCAATCTCTTTATACACAATGACCAAATCATCGACTATTGTCTTTATATTAATATTTGCTATATTACTGGGTTTGGAGAAAAAGGTTTGACATTCTATTATCTATATTTGAAAAGAAAAGCAAAGAAAGAACATATATATATATATATATATATATATGTATATGTATATATATATATATATATTTTTTTTTTATTTTTATTTTTTTTTTTACCTTAATAGAACTGGTCTTTGGTATTTATTGTTAGTCTGATTGCTGTCGGTTTATTTATGTTCACTTATAAGTCTACACAATTTGATGCTCTGGGTTTCATTTTTATACTGGTAGCGTCTTTAAGCGGCGGTATACGTTGGAGTTTGGCACAATTCATTATGCAAAAATCCAAATTGGGTCTACACAATCCAATCGATATGATTTATCACATGCAACCATGGATGATATTGTCGTTGCTGCCCTTTCTCATAGCATTTGAGGGTAATTAACATAATAATAACTGTATATTTCTCCACCTGCATTTATTTATTGTCGTGTGTATACTTACACACATACATACATACACGCACATTTATATGTATATATAGATGATATATAAAATAATCCCTTTTATATTTAAGGTGAAAAACTTTTAGAGGTCTTCGCCAATCTAGGAGCAAATACTGAAACGAAAATTTCTGTTGATTTATTCAAGATAAGCTTTGGAGCGGTCTTAGCTTTTTTTATGGAGGTCAGCGAATTTCTAGTGCTATCAAAGACCTCTAGTTTAACGCTATCTATAGCTGGTATTTTTAAGGTAAAATTTTCTATTTAATGATAATGACAATGATTTAGTTTTGCTTTAATTTAATTTAATGTAATTTAATTTAATTTATAGGATATTTTTCAATTAGCTTTGGCTGTTGAATTGAATGGCGATCAATTGACTTTAATAAATGTTTTGGGCTTAATTGTATGCTTGGCCGGCATTTGTTGCCATTTACTGCATAAATATTCCATGTTAACTAAAATTGAAGATTTCCAAACCTATGACGAAACGAATGAAATGCACTTTAATGACAATTCAATTAATGCATCTAATGCTAATGTTAATGTAGCCGGTGTTAATAACGAGGCAACTTCGTCTAGTTTTAGTTTTTTGAATAAACAACATTCCTCGCAAATGGTACCGTTGCTGGAAGAGACAGACTCTGAGGATGATGGTACCGATCATAATGGTCCTAAAGTGAATTCGTCAGATGTTATATTTGATATACTCAAACGCCGTGATATGCCGCGATGAGTAATATGTATAGGATAGAATATGTAATTGCAAAACCGGGTTATAACTATGTATGTATGCAGCTTAGTTAATTACATGTAAGACTCTAATTTTGTGTAAATGTTTGTAAATTCTATATTTTTATTATAATTAATTTTTCTTTTTATCTATACATACATATACATGTGTGTGTGTAATTTCTCATTGTTGCATTCTAAAGAAAAAAAATGTTTTTATTTACTTAGCTGTAATAGTAGTTTTTGGACTCACCACAACCCGATATATTACGTGTGTAGACAGATTGCAACGCGTTAAAGATCCGACGCAAAGACGGAGAATTTCGGAAAATCCATCTCCTTTTACTGCAATCCTATATGTATTTCAAACCATTCTCGTTATGATTTCGTTTGTTTCGTGCTTCAAAAAGTAACGAGCACCACTACCGTACAGAATAATCGCGTCTACTGTTTTGGACGGTGGATTGATCGATTCGTTTAGCCTCTTTGCGATAAATTGTAACTTTTTCATTGGCTCTTAACGTGAATGCAGTTGGGTAGGGCGTTGAATTCCATCTTAAATGTCTTCCCTGTATCTAAATTAACTTCAAAAATCCGTTTCATAAGTCTGCGGACAGTACTATTTGCGTCTGTTTAATCTTATGTTGTTAGATGTGGAATTCACATATGTTATGTTACTTGGGTGTGCCTGAGGTTGCCTATAAATTATAATTAATTAATAAAACATACGCTTACGTAACATGTGACATTTACGATACTGTTATATATTTTTAACAAAATATCTTTAATTTTGTATAATTATTTGTTAAAACACACTACAAATAAATAAGTGATGGGTGTTATATTTAATTCGATTATATTTTCTTGTTTTCCTCTTTTTTATAATTGACTTCTTAGTAATTTAGTGCGTTTTTAAGTTGATCTCAAATGTATTTCTATTGTATTATGATGTATGTGGCTATAGAAAAAGAGAATTTACAATTGAATAATAAAACTAACCCTTAATGTTTATTAAGTTTCTAGTTTTACAAAAACACAAATCTTGTGGCTCAAGTACATACAGATTTCATTTGTATTTGATCGCCGAAAAATAACATACTAAACAGAAAATCAAATCTGACGCTAATGCCTTCTTTCTCGTGGTTATTAAAGGAGGGGGATGTGAGATCTACAACGAGGTAATAATAACTTCTATGGTTAAACCATATATAAAAAAAGGCAATAGTGGTTTTCGTAGTAATTAAGATGAACTAAGGAAATAATGAGATACATCTACACTTAATTCAATGTAGCTTCCGACGTTTCGCCATTAGCGGGTACTCTATTTCATCTTCCTCTTTTCCTTTGTCATCTTCGCTGCACTCTTCTTTATTACTATCGTTACCTTCTTCTTCATTGCCCGTGTCAGACTTTAAATCGCTAGCTAACGCAATAGCGGAATATGGGCCCTGCCCAAAGCTCATAAGCGAGTAAGGAATTTGTAAATACTCCTTTTCAAATTGTAAAGCGGGAACAACCATTACAGCATCAACAAATGGTGATATAGCATCATAATTATAGGTGGTCAGACCCTCTAAATGCATTGTCCAAACGGGCAAAACGCCATGCATTTTTCGTATGGCCGCTATACCCGCTGATGCTATTATTGAAGGTTTAACATTAGCAAATTTTAAATCTGAAAATAGATTAAAAATGAAACGAAACCTTCATTATTCTCGTTCATTGTCTTTTTAACTCTACATGATTATGATGACTTACAATCCAGTGAAATATCAATTAATTCAAAATATTTTTTATTCAAAGTCGATTGCATGTCATCGTAGCCGCTGTAGGGGCACTTGTTTCCCAAGGTCGGACCCGCTATGGTTTTATACGACAATAATTCAGATTGCAATTGCCTCTGATAGTCGCTTAAAGTTATAAAGCTATACGAAAAATACTCAGAGAATGTTGCGGCACTGGGTCGTATTAAATCGAAATTAAATGATGCCAATATTTTACATTCAATTGTTTTAAATTCATCTAAAGTATACATATCACCCACCAAACTATTAAGGTCCGCAAATCTCGGCATATCCATTTCGGCCTCTTCTATTTTGGCAGCTATCATTAAGCAGGCAAGGACGGTTAAATTTAAACGGTCGACCTGTACGGTATGCATATCCATAAAACAGTCAAGCAAATAAACAGCTAAAAGGAATGTATTGAAGAGATATAAAGTTCGTAAATGAAGGACTTCCCTGTTCGTCTTAAACTTTTGTGCGGGCCCATTTACCTAAATGCAACGTAATTCGGCATAAATTATAACAATCACATGCGTCTTTTATCAATTTCAGTAGCATTGGTCGGAAATGGCACTGCTGCGAACGAAAATGTATTATGCGTCGTTTCATTTCGGTTTGAAGTAACGTTTCAAATATATCTTCCGAATAATCAGATATCCAATCCGATTTATTAATGCGCTATTAAAATAAATGTTTAATATGTGATAACAAAAAAAAAAGACAAAAAAAGGAACAAAAATACATGCCATACCTCCTGTGAAGAAATTTGAGTAAATACATTTACAAACGACCCGTCATGTTGAAATTGCACATGTGGTATAGTAGGTGATAGAAAGCCTTGTTCGGTATTCATAATAAAATCCTTTCTCGAGAAACCGCTAAAATATTCATTATTTTTTAATGTTTAGAATAAAAAGTATTTATTTGTAACTATTGACTTTACTGCTTAAAACAATTTCTTTTCAGCTTACTTAGCACATTTTTCATTACTCAACACAACAAATGGATCAATCCGCGAAGCCTGTGCGTTTCCCTTACCATCCATAATTATCCCGTTTGCAGTATTTTTTAATCGTTCCAACACGTTTTCTTCTCGATACTTAACATGCATTTGACAAATTTTTCCCCGATAATTTCAAAAAAAAAAAAAAAAAGCAAAAAAAACAAAGTAGACAATTTGGTTTTAATTTATCAAAACGAAAAATAACCTGCTATAACGGTTGTTATCGTAGTTGCCCATAGGAAGTAGTAGCATAGCAACACATGTCTATGTAGATGAAAAAGAAGAAGAGAATAAAAATAAAATGCTGCCAGATGAATTCTGCCACAGAAGGAGAGTGTAAACATATGTAATATTTGTAACGTACCGTAGTTGCTGTAGGAGTAAATAATGTTTGTACGGATGTGTCTATCAAGCAAAACGACTTGAGACAGAGTGATGTTTTACTGTCCCAATCAATTCAAAATCATCTTCTGAATCCATTCTGTCTAATGTATATCCATGTATTTCTGTATTAAATTTTTTAATATTCAATATTTAGCATCTTGGCATACTGAATGAATGTGGAAAACTTAGAAGAAATGGGACCACCTTCTGGACACTTTTTAATACAAACACTCTTACAAAAAATTAGATTTATCGTAGCAATGATTTTTAGTGCTTTAGTATGATAGAGTTGTAAAAAATTTTGTTTTCTGGTACTGTATATTTTATATTTTTGGGAAGATTTCCCATGAATCCTTCCCAAGTGTGACGAAGTGTTATTGGTGGTTCCCTAAGCTGCTCGGCTTCAGTACGCCAAGAGTATTTGCCCCTTTATAAATGCCAAACGAGTCGGCATGAAGCCGCCCCTATATATTTTAGGCGGATGAAACGCCTTGTAAAAATTAGCGGATTAATACGCTTTGAATTGCTTTGCAACAATTGAAATTTTTTATTTCTGTTAGTGGTATTTATACTTATTTCTACAGGTATTTTAATGCTAACATAATCAAACATTATAATTATTTTAATTGGGGCGCCTGGCATCGCATTACATTTCGAAATGGAATACTCAGCCAGTTGAAATGTGACATACTTTTTGTTTTTCTTTTTGCAAAAGAATTATGCTGAATTTGCATAACTCTGTCACACTTTAAAGTGGATGCATATAACGATATGCGATCACACTACGGAGTAAAGAATTTCTCTGAAATATGAAGAAATTTACTAATTAAAAATTCAGACTCAATATATGCATCGTGTAATGCAATACATTTAACCACTGGACAATATAATTTGAATTGCATTATTTCAGCAAAATCTTATGGTGTTGGAAACTAATTGCATGAGTTTGTTCTGTCTACATTGTTGCTTTACTTCCAAATTGTGATTGAACGCAGCAAAGGTAAAAGTTAGCCGTCTAAGTACAATGTCGCAAAAACGTATGCAAGCTATATATTGAAGCATACGTAAACGCGTACAATTATCTCATACAATGATATTTGAATGCATGATACACGTTACTTATGTACACGTTGTGTTTGGCTCTTAGTACAACTCTACGAAATTTTGCAACTTTGAAAAACAGTTGAAATTGTGACCGAATATTAAAAAATATATACCTGAATAAGAACAGATAAATAGTATGTGAGAGTTTATGAAATCTCTTATCTCTGACAAAATCCGATAGTTTTGGTTGCAAATGCTCGCTCTACTTTTAGTCCTAGAATTTATTTCTTTGGTCCAAATAAATTACGATAATAATAAAATTACCTCCGTTAAAGCAGCCGCGGCAACAATCTTTATAAATACAGAGATGTTAGAAAAAAAGTAATGAATTTAATTTTTGATATTGTTGTATAATTTATGCAGCATAATTAGGATATTTGTTTTACTTGGTCTTACTTTCGCAAAAGACACGACATTATTAATTTTAAGACACAAATAAAAATAATGTAATGATAATTCTGACTTTTTTTAATAAAAAAATATTAAATTCGATAAATAAGTGGTTTTTGTCCATATCTTCCACAAATTTCCTTTATTTATTCGCTCTTTCGTTTATAACAACGTCTGCTTTTACTCGCATCCGTGAATGCATATATTGTCTGAAGATTGTAGAGAATTTTTTAAAATTTGTGAAAGAAATGAAAACAGAAGATTCATTTAAAAATTGTTGTATATGAAATAATAGGTTGGTGCACATCTAGCAGCCGTTCTTAAGCCCTATTTATTATGAAAAAGGAAACATAAAAATTCAACAATTTTGAGATGACGAACGATGGTTGAATGATCCCTATTGATGTTGTCGGCCAGCATTGGAGTTGTCAAGCTTTCGTCCTCCGTCACAGCTGTCAAAAGTGCCTGATCTTCGAAATCCGGTCGCCGACTTTCTCCTGGCTTATCCCCTAAGCTAGTGTCGCCAGATTTGAAACGGATAAACCATTCCCTGGAACATATGTTGTGTAAATCACGTCTAGATAATTCAGTACGCATCCTGCTCCGTACTCCGGAAACAAGTCGAACTTGTTTTCTTAGGTATTTATTGTACGAATAAACTGTGTGAAAAAATTCTTCTCTTCGCTGGCAAATAACGTAAAAGTCCTATGTCTTTTAAATCAGAACGGAAACATAGTTTCTTGAACAAATTCTCTTACCTGTTACATTTTGGATCTTTATGTAAATAATATGTGATTCGGTTTCTTTTAATTTTGCGTATGCTGGAAAAACCTGCGTCTCTTTAATCCTCATTTTATTATCATACGAATTATAAATGAACAAAAGGTTTCCAATAAATTGATATTAAGCACAAAGATATTTACTAGCTATTGCTGAAATTAAATTAAACGGTCTTTTCTTTCATATTCTAAAATACAGAGCACAAAATATAGGAATCTTTCATATGTAAGATATTTTTTTTTTTAGAAAATATATATTTTATCTGCTTGTATCAGTTATAACAGTTTCGTTAATATTCTTCTTCTTTATGATTAAGATAACATATTTTTTGTGACAAATTTGTTCCCATGGGTATTGTTTGTGCGGCGTAAGACAACCTTATCGTGCCTTGGACCATGATTAATTCATATAAATGATATCTTCTTAATTTTTATGTTAAATTTTTCCTTTCATTCCTATATCCCAAATCTTCTCGCCTTTTATGCTCATATATGAACAAATAAAAAGAAGATCTAGTATATAAAAAGCTTTACTTTGTGTATTTATTTAATTTTTATGTGAATTTTTTAAATATTTTGTTAAGATTGTTATATTTCTAAATTTCGTGCCAGCAATTCCTCTAACTCGTTCTCCTAACTGCCTCAAATGTGATGCCTCCTCATAAATATCAACACCATCATTTTTGTAGGTCGCCTGGGATGCTGGAGTATCCAAATGATCCTAGCAGCACGGCACAAACGTTTGCGATTCTTCACAGCTTTTTTGGGTTGTAGCAACTCCCTCGTTCTTCCTGTAGAATATGCCAAATACTGTTAGGTTTTCGGAATACTAAATACTGTAACAATAACCTCTGTACACACCAAAGTATATATATTCGCTTTGGCGGCGCGCAACTTCTGCATAAATCTACACGGATATTTATACGTCGTTTGTAAAAAATTAGAAGCAATTTACTTACTTGCTTTGAGGCAGCACTACACTTTCTCGCCCGTCTCATGGTGACTCTTTCTTCTGCGTCGCGATTGTCGTTGTTCTTCTCTTCAATGAACGAACATAAAACGAAGTTACGATACATTGTACTTGAAATGTTCATATTGGTTAACATTGCGTAATTTAGTTCAGTATTTAAAAAACAAAACTATACTTATTTTTTCTACATTTTTATGTTCTTTTTCTTCACAACTCGCAAATATAATATCAGGTATACTTTAGTTTTTTTTGTGAATTTTTTCAGTTTTGAATTAATAATTGATTTTCTAACAGCTGTTTGTATTTTTCTTTTACAGCTGTTTTTCTATTAAAACAGAGTTTTGTGATACATTTGTTTAGTTGATACTTAATACTAATGCGCATTTGTTCTCAGCGACAGCAATTTTATTGCCACCAGACTTGATATAGCTGAGAGAGGCTATTTAGCGATGATCACCAGCAAATTTGAATACATGATTATATTCTCTTGGCGATGATCGCCCAGTTCAATGCCGCCTGCTTAGATGATTACCCCTGTTTTTCAGTCTTACTTTCTTGTTTTTACAATTCGAGTTAAATTACGTATATTTGTACGTGTTTTGGTAATTTAAACGGCAAGACCAACGTCTAGTCATTTTTAATTTGATATTACCTTTGATAAGCTGGCTTTTGTTTATTTTCACAAATAAGATTATTTTTAACATACGCCTGTTCAAATATTTCATTTATAGCTCCCTAATATCGTCAATGGGGGGTTTATATAAATGAAGAATTCTATGTCAGGACTTCAAAGGAATCATCATAAAATTATCGATTCTTATAAGAAAATTGTCAAGGAATTTAATCGATAGCAAACTTTATGTGCCATCTCCTTTATTTCATTGGAAACGCTCAATTTTATCAGCTGATAAAAAGTTATGAAACTTCGTGTTGGAAAGATTTGTCAACAATCGAAAACAATAATATATCGTTTGCTTTTCAATAATAAACAAATAAAAACGATCTTCAAACACTACATAAACAAAATTAGTAAAAAATCGAGATGTAGGCAAAACGCCAGTGCAATTTGTAGACTACGCGACAACAAGCGATTGGATGCATGTTTCGTTCCCTCTAAAGATTTTCAACACCGTTGAGGTAATGTTAAAGTTTGATTATTTTACAGGTTATTTTATTAATGGCATCAATTACCGTAGGGGAGTTATGAAAATTTCCTTCATGTGATTTTTAAAAGAAATAAACCAGAAATATATTTCCTCAGCAAAAGGTTTTCCACATAAAATTATTGATTTTTCCCCGGCATTTTTAGGCTAGGTTTCTACTGTTGTATAATCTGAATGAATGCAATTATATTAAGTTTATCACATTAATATATATTGTAAAGTTCCATGTTCAAAGAATGAGGAAAAATGTGTAATGAAATTTCCGTTAGCGATGATTTGATCAAGAGTATAATTTAAATGAGAAAGTAATTTATCTGCGTTCAAGCACTTTGGGTTTTTTAATCAACTTTCGAATGATTGATCATGTTTCGAAATAGTAAACCGTAAACCGTGTTGAGGTTATGTCCGATCGCTTTAGTCATGAATCATCCATCGATTGGAGTAGATTAAAAGTTTCATTTGATCGACATCAGCTTTAAGCATTTCTGGATAGACTTTTATTTTCTTGGATATAGAAAAAGGAAAACGAATTAGAAATAAACGCTTTACCTCCTGTGTTCAGTACAATTCTGCATGCGGGCTTGATCCCTCATAAAATGTCCGTACAAATACGTCTTATACATGAGCAAGCAGAAACGCAATTGGAGATAGTGCGATGACATCAATACTATCGAATTTTATGTTTAAAAGCAAATTTAATCTTAACCATATGCTTTTGGTCGGCATGAGATTCCAAGTTCAACGTATTTCTCTTTATGCTCTATATTCTATAGGAATTCTCAATTTTAAGATTCAGGGAAAAAGTGCAGGGCTTTGTTAAAATAATTAGTAAGCTTGTGGACGCGCCTAAAAAAGCAAAGAAACGTAGTTAACCTCAAATAAGCACAAAGAGCCTTCTTAAATAATGCACGATATCAAAGCTATCTGCTTGAAGTTCAAATATACACTATAAACAGTCTGCCACATGTTATAGATTCTCACATGAATTTACATCCACTAGTGCTTACGTATGCACGCCCATAAGTGATTATGTCCACATATATGAATGGCTAGCTGGTTGGTATATATAACAAAGCAAATGTTTTTATCATGCACACACAATTAAAATTAATCATAAAGGGCGTCGTCTCAGTCATATTATTTAACTGAATGAATTTATTAAATTTTTTTTCCTCGTTTCCAACGCATAATGATACGAATTTTAATAGACATAAACTCCTTGTATTCTTTCTTTTGTGGATGTTGCCATTCGCTTACTAGCAATCGTATGCGTAAATAGGTATACGCAGCTTAAGGTACGTTAACATAAACCTTCTTAATAATGTAAATAATTTATTCAAATATTTACAGATTTATTGCGCATAACAACGTTTAAGATATTTAAGATGGTGAAAATATTGCAAGCGTATAATTTTGCAAAGCAAAATACCTTTGCTTTAAATGGTGAGATCTTGGCGGCGACATTGATAGATTCTAACCGCATTGCCATTAGTAGTGCTGAACAATTTATAGAGATTTATGATATTGTTGGACGGACAAATGCTGAACCTCCACATTGTAGTGGAGCTGGCGAGGGTGGCGACAGCGATGCGACAGCAGAAATCGGTGCTGCAACGCTGAATGACGATGATCGTTTACCTATTAAATACTCTTTAGCCACTGTAGGCGAAGTTGTTAATTTAATATATTGCGAGGCGGGTAAATAAGCATTTGGACATTCGTTTAACCGTTTTTGATAAGTGCATTTTTTTCAGGAAAATATTTAATTACTTTGGAAAAAGAAAATGTAGCGAGTCCGGTGCATGCTAATTCAACCAGCATTAGCTGCACTAGCAGTAGCAATAATACCGTTGTATACTCGGAGGATGATATTAAGATGTTTGTGCGTGTCTATGCCAATTTTTGGAAGTTTCCTGAGTCTAAACTGATTGACCTTCCCATAACTATACGAATTGCTTCGATGACTACGCCAAAGGCGCCGCTAGTTAAAAGCATTGATGTCATTGAGCTGCCATTACGCAGTCCACCAGATTTAATACAATGCTGTCAGACATCGGGCAATGTTATCGTGAGCAGCAAGGAGCGCATATATTTATATGAGTATACTCAGTGCGTGCACGAAAGCACTCAGCCACGATACAAATACATTGACTTTTTGCCATTTAAATTTTTTGTAAATTTGAATTTTGTTCCGTCAAAACTGAATCTTGCCGAAAATGTAATCGCCTGCATGAGCAATCGCTATTGCGTAGCATTTCGTGTAGTGGATGTTCTGGCAAGCAATTTGTGTACTGCTGGCGATGGCACAGCAGCTATTCATGCGACAGTATACGATCAGGGTAATTATGAGACGGAAGATAATGCTGATTTGGTAGAAAGTGGAGATGTTATTTCAAGTTCTGCTTCAAGTATCGTAAGTAAGACCAGTGTGGGTCCATCCAGCCATAGTCACAATAGCTTTGAGACTGATTCATTGGAAACGACAGTCAGTGGACGTTTGCAAACTAGTTTTCCCGGACGTACCCCTATTGATTTCAACGTAGCACGTCTGGTGAATTCTGCTTGCGGTCGCGAATTTGAGGTTGATCTACGGTCTCAATGGGAAATAGGCGATAATGACGGCAATGGCGCTACTGGTGGTATAAATTGCGGAAAATCGAATATAAATTGTGATACACAGGAGATCATTATTACTCCAACTAGAGCAAGTGAAATCAAAATAAAACTAGTCAACGAAGCTAAAGCGATGAATGTTCAGGTATGAACGTCATTATTTTCCTACAGGACGATGTAATAATTTGTTTACAATTGCAGCGCATCTCAAGCAATGGTAAAATTGTGTCCGCCTATAATGAGGACAATATGGTTCAGTATGACATACGCAAACTGTTACAAATATGCATGAAATCTTCGGAATCAGGTGGTGGACGTGTTGTCGACATTTTGCGTTGCATGGACCTGAAAGCAATTTACCAACATTATGACCGTGACTCAGGAGAACTCGAAGACCCTGAATATGAAATGGGCAATCAACAGGTACCTGGAGCTATAACCACATCCAAACACATTAATCGTCGCACCTTAAAATCCCCCAAGCACCAAAGTTGCATTGGTTTCGCTTTATTGGTAGCAAGCAGTGTCGATGGTTATTTGTATCAGTTTTGCGCACAGGGTAAATGGTACAATGAAAATGAGAAGCCAATTGCTACCTACTCGTTTACCGCACCTGTTTTACAAGTTCATATTAACGATTACGTTATATATGCGATAACGACTGAATCTGTGGAGACTCACACCTCGCGTGTAGGTCAAAAATTATTTAATAATCGCTTTGAGTATCCCACTTTGGTCGAACAATTCCCCGAAGAATCCAGTCCCGATGTAAACGCTCCCATTGCAGTCATCGGCCTCTGCTCGTTTATACACGTGCAATACGTGTGTGTCAATCGCAATAATTTAGTGTTAATTAGTAACGGCAGCGCACCTAGCAACCAAAACAATAACGGGGATAACACTATCACTACACTAAAAAGGAGAAATGCTGCCGGTAGTAATGATAATGGCAAACGTAATATTGCTGCTCGGTTAATAGCCGAAGCCAAAGCAAAACACAACTTACTGCGCTTAAGTACCTCAAGTCATGCGGTTGTGGTTAACGAATGGACTTTATATAATCTAGAAGTACCACTAGTGGAGCATGTAATTGATGATTTAGAAAATATAGCGGAAAGCTATCGATCTGCAAGTAGCAGTAATTTCTATGATCTCATGGAGGAGGCTCACGTAATGCTAAGAATGAGCATTTCTTTGCAATTTGAAGACTTTCACGATAACCGTGAAGCAAAGTTACGTAATAAATTTATGGAGAATTGCCGCAAATTGGCAGACTTTTCCATAAGGTCGAAAAAAAAGGAAGTACACATGCAGGCTACGGGATTTTATAAAATGTGCAATCTACAGTTACCAGAAATCTACGCAAACTATATTCAGAATTTTCTCAATACAGAGGCTGAAGGGGGCGATGATCATCCACCACAACGCGAACGCGAATCATTAACACCCGGCGATGATCCTTCAATGGATAGTGATCAGTTGGCTGGCTTAATTTATACAGTAAAATTGTTTCTAATTGATTTGGGTACGGATCGGTTGAAGGCCTCGTTTCTCAATCAATCCGTTAAACCATTTTTTACGCCAAGTCGTGTTATCAAACAAGGCTACACACAGGTGCCTCTTTCACTGGAATTTCTTAATTTGTTTATTAAATATTCCCCAGCGGATATACCGCAAGTGATGCTCGATTCTCTTGTCGTTGCTGATTCAATAAGCGGGGAAATTGTTAACTATTTAAAATTTCTAGACTCATTGTAAGTTCTGATTTATTAATTAAAGGTTTACTAACGCGCTTATGAACACGATTAGAAGTAGCATTCAGTTTATGAAAAAGCAAATTTAACTTACTATGTCTTAATTTTTAGTTTTGAAATTTCGTTTCTTTTCCTATAGAAATCCTGATGAGAACCTACTTTTGGCCGTTACGGCTTGTCGCATGTCTAACTATATAGTCTCACAAGAGGTGGTATGCAAGACTAATAGGCACGATTTGGCCATCGCTTTAATCAAACATAAGAACGTTCTTTTCGACGACAGCACCCCATTGTATCAAAAGCAGAAACGAGATAAAGTCACGAAATCCAATGGAGGGGATAATTCAAAATGCTCGCAGTCGCAATTGAAGGATACAAGACGCAACTTTATCGGAACTAATCGTCAACGGGGAAGCTCGTCTGGAATGGGCGTGCACCCACACTTTAATGAAATTGTTTCGTTTTCTGACTTTACGGAAACCATACTCTTGGCCACCGAAAAGCAAGAATTAATTGAAGCCATTAGTGATGTGTTTATCCACGCGTTGTGCGTTGAGCATAGCATCACATTAGAATGTTTGCTGCAATTATTTTTAAACTTTATAGCTTCACACATAGGCCAAAAGGGCTATCAGACATCGCAAAAAGTTTTTGTTAACATTTTACAGGTGCGTGATATTGATAAAAAAAAAGAAAGCGATGAAAAGCATAATTGTTGCTTATAATTCATTTTCAGGTTTATTATTACGACCTCTTTGATGTAAACCCTTCGAGTGGGCATCAGGATCTGCCTTCCCCTTCGCCACCGCAAATCGATGACGCTTACGAAGAAGGTGGCTTTTCTAAACCCAATAGCGAGCAGGATACCGAGTCTATAGCCCATTCAAATGCTGACAGCGTGTCCGCTGCTAGTTCATCCATCGCCGAGGATCGTCGCGCGACATCTCATTACAATCGCATTGTTTACGATCAACTTCAAGAACAACATTCACCGTATAAACGTAATTCAAATGTTTCGCTTCTAAATGGGATAGAAGAACCAAGCAACGCTAGCGAAATCAATGGTAAAGGGTTGAAAATACTCTTTCGTATGTATATGGGTCGTTTAAAAGCTCTAAGCGACCTTATCACCGATCTACAATCAGCCGATGTCGAGCAACAATCTTTACATGAAGACTTCATGAGTTTACGTTTGGAATGCATTGGTTTTATGATGCGCCATTTGCAAGAGTTGCGGCAGGAGCGGCAGTATTTACATTCGGCTAATCACTTATATTATGCTGCCAAATCGCAATTGATAAACGGTCGTCCCGAAGAACAGAAATTAGTTTTTGTGCCATTCATACCCGATTACAAGTTGAACGGTGACGCTTTTGAACAGCATATGAAATCGTATATACGACCAATACCATGCCTGCTGGATCGCCCCCAATATCTGAATCGTTTACCACCGTTTCGACGCGGCGATTTCAGCTATCCTAATAAGGATGAAGGTGAGACGGATGTCCATTTTGTTGGCTGGCACAACGAATTACTTACTTTGACTCTGAAAATTCAGGTAATGTGTGTATATGAAAAGCAAATCGATCACATATTTAGTTAGATCTATAATACCCACAATTTCAGTCTCTATTGGCTTCAACGAAAATTGATCGCGAAATTGTTGAGGAATTCATTGCGTTTGTGCAGAAGACGCCAAATCTTATTGGTATCGATAGTTTCCTGGTAATAGTATTACCCAAAAATTTGGCTATAAACTATATGTTAAGCTTTTGTCCGGAATATTTGTGGCAATACGGCAAGGTATAATAATATAAGGAATATAATAAGGAGTTTATAATTAATTAAAATTTTAGTCAAATAACTTCAATCCGAAGCAATGGGAGTCGCTGTTGAAAAAGCTAGTGAACAAAAAAGATATGCTACCAAATTGGAAAACTCACATAACAGGTAACACGTGTGCAGGTTACGAAAAATGTATACAACATTTTAAAAGATGAACTTTTAATTAAAGAAATTCTAAACAATTTGGCGGCCGATTTATCATTCGAAGAACTATTGCAGTGCTTTCCCCCCGATGTGCTGCAAAGTCGTCATAAGAATTTATGGAGTAAAGAGTTCGCTTCCGAGTGTAAGACGACCATGGGTGAAGACGGTAGCGGTTTAGCTTGCGAAGTAAGTCAGGATCCTTTCCTGACCACAATAGAACGTAATCATGTACCCATGGATAATGTCGATGAAGATAATGTTTTTGAGATGACTTTAAGGAAAGCTGTTGCCAAGCAACGCAGCATTGCACTACGATCAATGATAGAGTCAACGGGTAAACAACTATTTGATGCTACCAGCAATCCCATGTATAATCTTTAGATGATCTCCGTCTGTTAAAGATCTCATTTTGCCACACCAAGGTCTGGTGTAAATGCTCTCCTTTTACTCTCTACAATAAGTATACAACGTTAAACAAAATGTTTGAAAAAAAAAAAAACATTTTTAACTTTCGATTCTAATAGTATATAGATCAAATTTACACAACATAAATACGGACGGATCAAAATTAATAGTAGTAAATACCATTTAGTTATATATATATAGAAGAATCTGACAGATTTTTATTTATATTGAGAAAAACACGCATTTACAGTCTCTTCAGAAATTGTTGATTTGTTGGGCTTTGAAAAATTCGAAATATATTTTTAGTCAATATGTTTAAGGTAATTTTATAATTATGGATTTCATATATATATGGATTATGTGTACACGCACAAATTTTATTTAATTTCTAACAATGTGTAACAATCTCTACGATCATAGCAATTAAGAAATACCTTAGCAAAAACATTTTTATTTATTAATTTTTATTTATTTATTTTTCTTTTCTTTTTTTTAGTATTATTTTACTATATATATATTTAAATGTATATTTTTGATTGATTTATTTTACTGATTATTTATTATGCAATGAACCTCTGTATACAATAGTATTATAAGCAGCGTAGATAAAGAAGCAAGTGACTTCTTATGAACGAATGAACACAGCACGAAAAACGACTTTCTTCTACACTATGTCTCTGATTGTGTTGATTTACAAAACTAACAAAAAAGAAAAAGGAAAACAAATTATTTATAATATTTATAAAGTGATATTTAAAACTTTTAATAATGTAGTGAATTTATTTATTTATTCAAATGAAATGGAGTTTTTAATTAAAGTTCATATCAATAGACGAATATAGTTGTATCACTCGAAAGAGATTGGGGTGCTTCACACGCGCCGTGGAAATGTCAATGATTTAATCAACACTTAAATAAGTTTGGCAAGCTCAAGAAACTGAAGCCTGATCGTTAAATTCATGTCAAATAACTTCAGCTCGGATATATTAAATTTGTGATTAATTTAGGTCAGGACATTGTAATCTTTATTACAATGACACCATCTGATCGCTTTCGTTTCCTTTAAGTGATTTCATATCCAGATGGGGGAGATTTTGACAGCGAATACTCCACATCATATCAAAAAGATTTGCTCTACAATGAATAAGAGGAGTGCAAATACTTGACGAGAGTCTAATAATCGTTACGCGCGGAGCTTTGCGTAACTTTCCAAAAGACGACATTTTCCGTAGGATAATTTCAGAAACTATCAAAACTAGAACGGATCTGAGTCATCTTGTCATCAAGACCATATATATATGGGTGAAGTTTTTTTCTATAGGCGTGGAAAAATGACAGTGACATTGAAGTTTGATTAAGAAACGCAATCACATGATACCACACTTGTGTTAGTAAATGCCCACAAGTAAACGTTCAAAGACAAAAAAGTACAACTTATAACCTCAAGCTGATGACAATATGACCATTGGCCTAAAATTCTACAAATGCCATCTGAATTTAAAGGAAAATTGGGAAAATATGTTGGCATTTTCTGTGCGCCTACAAATACTTTTTACTCAATACAAGCTTTATGAGTTTTAGGCATATGGCTTCTCCCATCTTGTGGCTTCACGATTTTCTGTGGTCTACAGATTGGCCATTTTCTATTAAAGTAGCCATTTTCTGTTAAACCGGTCATAACAGAGTGGCCATTTTCCGTTAAAACGGTCATAGCAGAGTGGCCACTTTCGTTAACACGGCCAATCTGTTAAAAAACGTTCAAAAAATCTGTTAAAGTGAAGAAGAAAAAAAGTAAAGAAGTAAACAAAAAGAAGAAGAAGAAAACGAAGTAAAAAAGGATCAGTGTGAATTGAATTTTATTTATTTACTCATTTTATTTGTATACACATTTTGTTGTTTTCCAAAATGTATGTAACGCCCAGACGGAAGCTTCAGAGACCCAGAATGTATATATATTCTTGATCAGCGTGAAATTTTGAGCTGATTTAGGCATGTCTATCCGTTTGTGTGTCTGTGTCCTAGTAGCAAAAATGAAGATGTCAGCTTCAAATTCGGTAGAAATATTGGACGTTTCTGCACGCGCACTAGTGTTCAAAATGGGCCAAATTGGTCAGAGCAAAAGCGCAACTCCGTTTTTTTTAACAAAAATTGTTGGGTTTTTCCTCGTTACTCGGAAATTACTAATGTTAGAACCCTGAAATGTTCCACATTTACTTTATAAAACAGTCTACTCTTTATGTCCGAAAATAGAACCAATTGGCCATGCCCACACAAAGTTGCGAGAAACTAAATTTTTTTTTTTTTCAATATGTTGAGGTACTATGCCTATGCTTATCACACGGCAAACAAGACAGAAAGTTTAAAACTATTTTGTATACTTCTCAAATGAAGATGCATTGTCTGCGTAAAAATGGGTTAATTTTAAAACGAATATTGTAGACGCCGTGATTTATTTTCTTTTAATAACACCAACGATATGGATATCAAATAAAAGAACTTGGTGAATAGAGTGCGAAAAGCATAGGGATGGGTATGCGAGATTCGGTCTCCGCCGAATATAACTTTCTTACTTGTTTTATAGTACTTGAGAGTACGTTTGTGGGTTGATTTCGTTAGTCTTCTAAAGGAATCTGTTACCCTCATGTCTATTTTACACTCTTGTTGTCAATAGTCATGTCCTCAGTTTTCTTGTAACCAACGCAGACAAGAAAACCGATTGAATTTTTCTATACACACAGGACAACTCTAATATGAGCGCACTACGTTTAGAACATAAGACAGTCGAAGGACCATCTGTACTCGTCGTAAATTTTCCCTCTTCAAGCGCTTCAAAGACCTTTCTTTGATTTCAATTTTCTTCAACGATCAGATGCTGCGATGTCAATATACACAAAACAGAACCAGTCGGCATGCCACAGAATTATGGGAAAAGATCGTTGCCTATGTAAACAAAGCAGATCGTTAGATGTAGATAAAATCGCTTTGAAAACGTTTAAACTTTGTTTATGTCTATTAAAATTCGCGTATTTAATTTTCGATCGATTTCTTAGGATAGATTGCAGAATATAATGCAATGATAATAAGTAGGATATCTAAAAACCGGCTTTTACTTCAAATGGTTGATTAATGCCGGCTTTTATTAAAACTTCTAATAGTTTTTAGTCGTGCGAAAATAGTTGATTGAAAAAGATTTCTCGCGTAGTTGCACTGTATGCACTGTAAGATATGGAAGATTTTATTTTCCAAATAAATAAATTCTTCACGTTTGTCAAGGGAAAATAAAGTTGCATATGCATTGAGACAAGTAGAAAATAATTTATATCATGACATGGGCTCGAGTACACAAACAGTCTTTTTTTTTGCGTATTAGTATCTGTCGTTTTTTTCATGAGTTCTTATTTACAATTCAGATGTTTGGTTGGTAAATTTCCGCTAGAGTGCGTTGGTATATCAAAGATACGAAAATTTTCAACACTGCCAATCGTTATCATATATTATTCAATAGCGATGAGGAGAGCAACTGTATGTATACACGAAAATCTCCCTTGCGAAATGTAAGACAATACATTTCACATTAGTGGCAAAATAAATACAAATCTTCCATACAGTGATGTAATAAAAAGTGCATTAAAAGTATTATTATACTGTACACGTGTCATTTGTTTACATTTCTGGAAATGTAAAAGAGTGTAAAACGCTTTTTTACCAAGAGAAACTTTGAAGCTTAAGTTGTCTGTAAAGTGTGTGTAAATGAAAGTTTATTCCTTTTAATATATTCAAATTAAGAAAGGCTTTTATGTTTCGATACTGTAAACTTATCGCTTGCCTTCATGCTTTCCTATGAAAATCCACTATTCCAAGCCGTTAGTTCGCCCTTTTGGACCAATTTCATCATAAACTGCTAGCAATCAGACATTCTTGGCTCCTATTTATCTTAGCTGATTCAGATTTTCCCCACTCATTTAATGTAGTAAAATACTATTTTTCAACGATCCGAATAGAGAAATATTGAAAAAGCGAGTTTTTTCGTACAACGACTTCTTTAAAATAGGCCTTTATATGGGAAGTGATCATAAAAGTGGTATGACCCAAACAATTTTTAATAGCTTTGTTCAACTTAGCTCAACTTAAAATTGCGGCTTGTAGTTTGAATACATGAATATATTGAAAGACGTCATACAGACGGACGGACAACCGTATTTAAAATGATTTAGAAAGTAAGCCGGACTCAATTAGTTAGGAAAAGTCCTTCAAATCCTTTCAATGTACGAGAGTATTGTGGTCGAGATTCACAATTTTTCCTTATTAGTTAAACTTGAGAAAGTCCAACCTTCAATGTGGATAGATATAAGACTATACCAACACAATACCTTCGGAATTGTGTACAAAAGTTAGGAAGTATGGCCGCTTATAGAATTGAATATAACTACGAAATCTTTGCATATTAAATTGATTGTTTTTCTATTTATATATATATATATATATATATGTATATTTTTTTCTCTTTCTCCAGCACATATTTTATATATACACATATTTTTCTCTTTCTCCAGCTCTTTCGATTTTCAATTCTTTCTGCCGCATAAGCAACCGAATACTTGACTTTCATTAAACAAGAAGAATAATGATTGATAACGAACTTAATGAAGAATCTGAGGTACGGGCTAAAGAGATCGCTAACGAGAGCACTTTGGATGCTATACTTGTTCGTATTGGAGAATTCGGACGTTTTCAGTTGTTCAACTACGTATTACTTTGCTTGCCCATGATTTTCAATGCTTTTCAATCTATTTCTTACGTTTTTACAGCAAGTTCCGTCGTTTATAGGTACATGCGGTTTGTAAATATGCTTGTAACAGTCAGCGATAAAACAGTTGCAATTTTCCTTGTTATATGAAAGCTTTCTCGTATAAAGCAACTTTTCCTTCATCAAATAATAAATAGCATTGATAGCAATTCGGCAAGAGATTATAAGACGCACCTTTTTACATAGCACTCAAATGGGCTTCAATTTTGAGTGCGTCTTATGGTCCGAAGGTAATATTAAAATATATTTTTGTATAAATCGTCTTTACATTTGAGATACGTGGGGTATGACAACAACAGTTCAGGTGCAAGTCATACGAACGGTAACATTAACGAGACGAGTGATAGTGCGGAGAGTGAAGATGAACTGAATATTGTTAGTACAAGTTAGGTTAACAATAAATGAAAATTTTGTTCTGAAATTAATATTAAAATACATTTTTCTAAAAATCATCCTATAAATTCGAAGTGCGCCTTATAGTCCGCAAAATCCTCTAATCTAAGCTTTGAGATTATTTCTGCTCAATTCTATTTGCAATGTTTTGAAATTTTCTTATAACCGTGCTAACAGATTAGCATTTGATGCAACCAGTCAGCTCGTAATACTGATAAGTAACATGGACATGGATGCAGTTTCAAACTGTTACCAAGAAATCAATGTTAAGTATGCAGTAAGATAAGCAAATCTGCTGAGTATCCGTTCCCATGAGTAGAGCTTTCTAGGAGGAGAAATGTTGGAAAGTCGGAAAACTTAATTTAAAGTAAAAATCTCATCAAATCCCGTTCACAAATTAAAATTTCAATCTACGTTTTCTTTACTTTAATTTACGTGTCATAATGTTCGCTTAAATTGAAAGTTTATTAGCAAACCGATCTTTTAACAAGCACTCTTAACTAAAGGTTATTGTGACTGAATATGATCACCTATCAAGATTGACGTGTTTGCCTATTGTGAATTTTTATTCACAATGTTTCTCCGGTCATTTGCTGTTCTTCCGTCAGTTGAGGGTTAAGTGAAAGAAATTTTACAGTAAAAATTTGAATATTAGTTTTAGTGAAATAGTTTTAGTGTTAACTGGAAGTTAGATTTCTCTCACTTGTAATTTAATTTTTGATTGAAAACGCCCCTAAGAGACACAGGTCCGTTTCAAAGCGATCTGTCTGTTATTCAATGTATTGGAAAAGAAACCTTAGGCTGATATAATAAAACCTTAGAGAATATAAAGAAACTCACAAAAGACCTCGTTCAATATGAGTCAAATAATGTACCATTAGCTCTTATCCAAAAATGAGGGGAAAATCAACGGCGAACGACATCGATTGCCTAAGATTTCATTTTCGGTTTAAGGCTTACTTTTAAGGTAAATATGATTTTTTCCATTTCTAAACTTTCAAATAAATTTAAAGCCAATACATCCTGTAATTGCTTTTCCTCTCTTCAAATAAAACGAAAAAAAGGGAGTTTGTAAGGACTGTAACAGCAATTGTTTTGTCGTTGGCTGGAAGTAGCAATGAATGTAAAATAATTATTTTCATATTCAAATTTATATGCAATATGTATACAGATGCAATGTAACATTGTGCGACAGTGCCAGAAGTGAATATTGGGAGCCGTGGTTGAACTTCACAATACCATCTTCTAATTCCAACTTCGATCAATGTCATCACTACGCTCTTATTCATAGCTCCGATATGCAGCTGAAATGTTCTGCGGAGAACTTTAATAGTTCGCATCTGGAGAATTGCTATGATTACAAGTTTCGAGACCATGAGTACACAATTGCTAACGAGGTGAATACCGTTAACTTATAAATATTTAAGCATACATATCTCTTTCGCCCTACGGCTGGCTGCTTATCTTCAAAAGAGAAATCTTATACATTTGTAGTTCAATTTCTTTTGTTCCGACGAATGGAAACTAACTATGGCCGGTACATTTAATAATATCGGGCAATTTATTGGCATTCCATTGGGCGGTTTATTGGCTGACAAGTAAGTGAAAACAACAAATTTTTATTTATTCCATCCATTGATTAAAAATATTATAGAATTGTGATGACTTTTTATTCGTAGTACCGTTTTCAATAAAACTGGAGTTTATATCAAAATCGCTTCAGAACATTCAGTTAGACTCTTAATGATACTTAAATTTCACCATACAATTTCTTCTAGTTAGCCACTCATTGGTGGAATAACTAAAAGAATGCAGATAACAAAACTTTGTAAGAATTTATTTGCGCGTAAAAGTAAAAAGAATTAAACCATAAGAGCGATGGATGGGAAATTCGCCCATTTCCTAAATCGCTGTAATAAATTTATTTCTTCAAATAAACGTAGATTATCTACCGTTTGTCTCCTGCCGGGATTAGCTCGCCGCTTTACCAGGTAACCCCTGGTAAAGAAAGCTTATTTTGAGAGTCTTTTTCACTCTCAAAGTCTTTACTTGCTTCACATTATCACAATCCACTCGGATGATTCAAGAGAAAATTTATTTTATCTTATCTGATCCAGAAGAAGAAAGACGAATACGGAAATTGTCTGTATCTCGACTCGGCGTAAGTCATGTGACTCATACTTCGTTCAAAATTGTCTTTTGCCAACATTACCGCACCTCAAGCAGAAAGCAGCACTTTTCTGATTGTGTTCCCTCGAACCCGTCGTTCACCACATCAACTAAACAAAATAATCAACTTATTACTAACTTAGCCTAACATCTCCCAAATCACAATGTGTAACAATTCGGTCTAATAATCTAACTAGCAATTAACAAACTACACCTAAGTCTCTTTTTAGATGATCCATACGTTTCCGAAAATTCGTGCAAAAAAGATATTGGTTAAATAGAAAAATATTAGATTGGTTCCAGACCTAAAAAAGCAACTGAAATGTACAATAAACAATATTAAAAAATTCTTTCAAAGTTTGTGGTAAAAAAATTCGTGTAAAAAAAGAAATAGAATAACTTAACTTCTAGCTATCAGCGAGTTAATTAACTTCCAGGTTAACTTCCACGTATTGAAACGGCTTTTACAATATATAGAAACGGATGGAATTTCACCTGAGTTACGATTTTCCATTGGAGAATCTTCCTAATATAAAAGTCATTGGTAGTGGTCTAAAACATCAGAAAAGAAGGATTGCGCGAAATCTTTGCCAAAAATTATTTCAGCGAATACATAAACTTTTATTCCATTGCTAAAAATCGCAACTGATCGCATGAGAGATATGAAAAAACAATCAGCTTTTATTGCCTTATATCGCTTGCAATAAGGGTAAACTAAGTTGTTTCTTATGTGTTTAATATCTAGAGACACTTGAGGCAGTTCCAACTTCTATTATATCGATCGACTTGCAATTATTTTATAAATTACGTTAAGCATATTTGTCCGTCCGTTTATCTGATGTCTGGTGATGAATAATACTGAAAATGGATTGGTATCGCTTGCAATGCTCTAATTTGAAAAAGTCCTTGTATGAAAAACATGTGAGGTATGAAGATTTTTCAAAAAAATAAGTTCACATCACAATGAAGTGCAACTTTTAATGTGCTATGGCGAAAATGGACGTAGACTAGTGATTGGACATATGAGATTACGGTAGTAAATTTGTGCGTAAGGGTTCTTTTGAAAAAAGCAAGCTTTTGAAAGGCGAGTAAATCCATTGAGCGAAGTGGAATAGGGTGTTTAATAGTCAGCCTTGCCCAAATTTAATATTTTCACTTGTCTTTTCATAATTGTTCACTCATTACCAAATTTCTTGTCCATAGCTCGTTACCAGTCGTATACAATTCTAATATTGATCAAAAAAGATATAGTACAAGTATAGTACGATATATACATTTTTAAAAAGCATGTTTGTTGCCTTTGTCTTTACAGATTTGGTCGTCGAACAATGCTGGCTATTGGAGGCTTTTTAAGTTCAATTATGGGCTTAATTAAATCATTTGCAACGAACTATAGCATGTTTCTCACGTTTGAAACGTTCGACATGATTGTAGGTAGTACCCTCTACCCAACCGCATTCCTCTTGGCCATTGAGCTGGTGGGGCCGAAACGGCGTGTTGCAGCTGCCACAATTATTACCATGTTTTATCCTTTGGGCGAAGCTCTACTGGGCGTTTTCGCGAAACAATTTCAGAATTGGCGAATACTTTTACGCGTTCTATACGCGCCGGCTGCCTTACATATATTTCTACTAACTCTCTTACCGGAGAGTATTCGGTGGCTGCTAAGCCAAGGGAAGGAAGGCAAAGCCGTTGCAGTGTTAACAGAAGCCGCGCATGTTAATGGCAAATTTATACCTGAATTAAATTTTATAAATCTAATGGAATCGAACAAACAGAAACTAGAAGATAACGCGGAGGAGATTTATCCAATTAAAGATGCTATCAAAGTTTTTTTTTGGCGTATAGCCAACTGTTCATTGTGTTGGTTCACGCATACATTAATAGCATTGGGCTTAAGCTTGACTTCCGTCAATTTAGGAGGCAACAAGTATAACAATTTCATATGGAATGGACTAATACAAATTCCTGGTCTTATATTGCCACTCTTTATCATGGATTCCCTGGGACGGCGGATATCGTTGTTCGCTTCAATGCTAACGTGTGCCCTATGTATGGCAGCAACAATTTTTTTCGCCAAATGTGTGTATTTTGTAATCAGACTGGCAAGCTATTTTCACTGAATCTTTTTGTCCATCATCCGAAAGTACAAAAGTAAGAAGTACAAAATAAGTTTATTCCTCCTATTGCTTATCGATATTATTGTCTCAGTTACGATCAGATCATATAACGATGATATTGTAAAGTACAAAATTTCTTGATCGTCTCTGCCTCTAAGTTAAGGTATATTTAAACGGAGTTTTGTGCTTAGGTGCAGTTAAAATGTCGTTTAGAGTTGTTCCGTTGTTACAACATATTTGACAGAAAACGAGTTGTGCATATTCTCCATGTCATGGAGCACCCTTGTATTGTATCTTTTTATATATATCGCGTTTTTTCGTAAATGCCTAAGTAGCATCTTATAATGATTTGATTTCTATACTCTACACCACTTGTGCAGATGCAAGTAGCACCTAAAAGGATTTAAGGTAGATCCACCTTTTATCCAATCGGTCTAAGCCTGTCTGTCCATCCATCCATCCGTATATCCGTCCGGCTTGTTTTCTTGCGTTCAACCTACACGTCGCAAGAGATCGGCCCAAAGACGAACGCTGTCGAAAATGCTCGGATCGGACGACTGTTCCGACCACTTCCAACACAAGGCCTTACTTTAAAAAGTCGTTATATGAGTAACTGCACTTACCGTGGCCCGCTATAGCGTTTTTACTAGTTTTGAGATTGAATTCTGCGTATGTCACATACATATGATTCCGATATCTTTTTACATCTTAACTTGACTTAAGTATGATTAAGTGCACGCTACAGCGACGCAAATATATTGCGACTGCATGCGAGAATTTTGAGTACGGCTCGAATTCGCCAAAATGCGTCATCAGATCGCGATGTATCCTGGGTAAAAGGAGCATATTGACTGCCTGTCGCGGAGGTCATAGAGTTTTCCTTTTTCTTTGTTTTTACGAGCGATTTAGTGGCACACGTGAATGATTATTTTAGGGAAAACTGGGACGAACTTCAATGAGACATGACAACATGCCGTGTGGTCGGCAAAAGCATCGAGTAATTGAAAACTTATTGCGATACTATAGGTAACCCTTGTATGCCATGCTTAGAACTAAGAACTATCACAAATAACGTACACTTAGTTGATGGACATCTAAGATTCAGTGCGAAGCGCGTATAGCTTGATTTGGTTAAAAGCATTTTTGATACATTTCTAGATGGTGAGGGTGTAGAGTTGACTTTGTTTCTAATTGGAAAATTTGCTATTACGTGCAGTTTTCAAATTTTGTATTTTTTCACTTCGGAGATCTTTCCCACCAAAGTGCGGAACAGTTTATTATCGTTGTGCTCAATGATTGGACGCTTCGGTTCAATGTTGGCCCCTCAAACCCCCTTATTGGTAAAGTATATACGCGAATGCATGCCCTAATAAATAATTCATTTTAAAGTTGTTATTATTATGCATTCATCAAGGTGAACTACTATGAATTTTCACCGCAAATTTTGTTCGCATCGTTTGCTTTAGTGAGCGGATGTTTGACTCTTCTTTTTCCGGAGACGGCTAATAAAACTTTGCCGACTACAATGGTTGAAGCATCCCAACTAAGCAAAAATGTTAACCACCGCAAATGTAACGATAATTAATTTGATTGGTTTCCATAGTTCAACTCTTTATATGCTCTAATTACTTATATGTTTACGAGTTAATGTACAATTTTTTTCCTTTTTTTGTGTTTATAATAAATGTTTTTTTACGTTGATTGTAGCGACATATATCCAAGTATTGCTATGCTTCGTAGTGAACAAACAGTAATATTAATATGATTATTTCCTGTATCTATAAACGCTCGCACAGACCGCATTATATTCTTTTACATGCATCACCAAAGGACGACGGGTATATTCATTTTGTGAAATGTTATGTATTCTCTCTCAATATAAGTTCTGAATCGATTTAAGCATGTCCCTCTATCCGAATGTCGGCAAAAATTAAACCATTAACCTTAAATTGGGTAGAAACACATTGGAAGCTCTGGCACGCGGGTTGGTATTGAAAATGGGCCAAAAGGGACCTGAGGACACGTCCACAGTAGTACGTAAACTGAGGACACCTCTGTTTTTTTTAGAAAGAATAAGAAATTGTTTTTTACTTACTACTGATACACTACAGCAGATAAATCTACAGCAATTTGAACGTACATTGTATGGGCGATGCTATAATACCTCTAAAAAAAGGCAAAAATCAGCCATGTGCTACTCAATTGCAGACTGTGTCATAATTTAATTTTCTTCTCAAGACCTTTATAATGTACAGAAGCAGACTTCAAATACCCCATAAACTATTTAACATTTTGGCCGTCCATTCATCTGCCAAAGAGCACGCCTACAACACTCATATGCCTATGTAACAAAAGCTGTGAACACCACTGTTTTCCTCATAAGTACAACTCATAATATACAGTGCACACACCCTATAAATTTCCACTTGTATTCTGCGAATAAGAAAAATCATTCGCATCTATTCAATATTATAGAGCATGGAAGTGTAGGTGTTTTCTTTCCTTTTAAGATCACGGTGATGGGTACAAAAGATTCGGTCACGACCAAATATAATTTTTATACCCATTACCGAAGGGCGAGGGGTGTATTCATTTGGTCAAAACGTTTGGAACGCTCAGTAGGAAGCATCAGAGACTCCACAAAGTATATATCTTATTGATCAGTATCAAATTTTAAATCGATTTAGGCATGTCCGTCTGTCCGTCTGTATAACGTTTGTTGTAAACATTCTCCTGGCCGCAAAAATAAAGCTATCGATTTCAAAATTGACTGACACCATGGAAATTCTTGCACGCAAGTTGGCATTGAAAATGGGCCGAGTCGATTGAAGGAGACGTTCACAGTACCACGGAAACTGAGAACACCTTTGTTTCTCAAGAGGAGTGAAAAACTGGTTTTTTGGTTATACCTCAAAAACTATAGCGGAGAGAGAAGCGGTGCATCACAATGGATTTTTTTTGTGTTTTCAAGTTCATATGTTTATTATTATCTTACCATCGATTTTATCAGTAAAAAACAAGCAATGGAAAGTATGTATGTTGCGTGTAATTTTTATTTACCATCAGTTTATATTCAGTTGAAGCATTCGTCTTGCAAAGCGCGGAAGCAGGGTTCTTTTCACATTTTTCTTTGTTTCTCTTTAAATCGTATGATTGCCGCACTGGAAACCTATCTGTATCAATGAACGTCGATGATTATTTAAGTGATGAGATTTTTAATAAAAATCGGTCAGTGTTCAATATTATTCAATATACAATATTTAGTGTCAATATATTGATGGAGAAACATTTTCATAAAAATCAATTCATTTTAATTTTTTATAGTAAGAATAAAGAACGGCCACCGCTATGGGATTCCTTTCAGGATCCACCGTCAAAGCGAGCTACGGGATCGGCGGCCAATTGGTCGAAGCTTGGTGTTGTACTTAAAGTATTTAAAATCTTAACATATTTGTTGGTCTTTGTGGTTATGCTGGGCACGGCAGTTATATCAAAGGTTTCGTTCATCTTCATGGCGGCCCAAATCAGTTTGAAAGATAATGTAACCTATTGTCAAACTATTGGTTCGTATGTTCAATGTAATTGTTTCTAATTATGAAATAACAGTAACACAGTAAGATAAGGGATTGAAGAGATTTTAACGAGAAGTAAAAGGAGTGTGTACGTCTTTGAATAGATCTCCAACTGTTTGTCTTAAGCATTACATGTTGAATATGCACTTTTTGGGATTGAGAAAAACAGTTGACAGAAGACCAATTGAATCCTCATCTATATTAGTGAAAACAAAAACTCGTTTGTTTCGGCGACCTATAGTGAGTAAAAACGAACAGTAGATTCTACGGATCTGCATCGGCAGTGCCTTATGACTCCACCATATATTTCAATCTATCTGCAATGTGTTTATTACATCAGTCTAAGCATGTTTTCTTTGTACTCTATGCGACAAGTCATAGTCATTATGCCATTACTTCGAGCATTTTCTTATCACTTCTGAATCGAATATATTGCGTACCAAAACTGACACATCAAATGTTAAAATGAAAAAAAACCCTTTTTTTAAAAAAAAAAAAAAAAAAAAAAAAACAAAAAAAAAAAAAAAAAAAAAAAAAAA
>KK499834.1:906757-914257 GCA_000688715.1 Glossina pallidipes
CTCCGTTTCTTTCTAAGATCACTTGTAAGATAGTCTTTATAGATTTGGGAGGTTAAATCAAAATTTGCCAAAATTGGAAGGTCATTGACATCCAACTGGAAGGTCAACGACACCCAATTGGAATAATATTTAAATCCAATCGCATCGTAGAAATCCAATTGGAAAGATAAAGAATATTCGGGGCACCAAGTTCCAATTGGAATTCGGTATTACAATCGGGATTTACTTTTCGCAATTGGAATTTGGCACTCCAGTTGTATATAAATTTTTCCAATTGGATTTTATTGTTCCAATTGGGTGTCAATGACCTTCCAATTTTGGTAAATTTTGATTTAACTGCAAAAATACGCAATATTAATAAAATGCCTGAGCTTCAGACTAAATAATAAGATAGGGGAATGACTAGCATGATCCGCAAAGTTGCATGATACAGAAGGCAGATTAATTAAGAACACAGAGAGTACAAAGAAAAAATGCTTAGACTGATGTAATAAACATATTGCAGATAGATTGAAATATAAGGTGGAGTCATAAGTAACACTCGATGCAGATACGTAGAATCTACTGTTCGTATTTACTCACTATAGGTCGCCGAAACAAACGAGTTTTTGTTTTCACTAATATAGATGAGGATTCAGTTGGTCTTTGGAGAATTTCTGAGTGTTCTTTCTCAACTATTTTTCCTAAATGCATATTTAGTGGTAAAATTGGCTTGTGTCCTGTAGGCATAGAGTTACCTCGTAAGTGAATGAAATAAATAAAGGAAATGAAAACTTTCGTTATACTTAAGAATTTTTTTGTCACATTTTTTAAAGACAAAATGGACGCATAGCGGCTCTCGAAAAACCATCTTTCTTCTTCATCACTTAAATTGTCGGAATGAAAATCGAAATAATTTATGCGAAAGTTTTTACGATACACACTAGAAGTCCGTATTTCAAGACGGCAATCATAAGTTCAACGTGATCAGATGGCAACTACAACGCGCCAGTATGCCAGTATGAGAAACCCGATTTCGCGAAAAATACGATTTAAATTTCAACATTCAATTTTGAAATCACACAATTAGTTTAATGGCTTTTCGTGTTTGTCGTATTCCGATCTGTTGTGATTTTATAATTCATCATTTATAACATCACCGCATGTAATCAACTCTGCTTTTGAATCATTTGTGCATAATTTGGTTATCATATGCTACGAGCTCGGAAGCTTGTTTTTCGTTTTCTTCAAGAAATACACGCAGTGTATGCACACTGCATATAAGCATAAGCCGTTTGCTTTCGAAACGGAGAGTTTGTTTGTCTTTCGCCGTATTAAAGAAATGCAGGCATATAGCCAATGCATAAGCTCCATATACACTATGCATGCGCAAGCATATGCAAATAGTTTGTTTCCGTTTATATAGTTTATGAATATGTTGATGAGATACCAAATATAATTCCTCGCATTGCATGCATCATTATATACTGCACTACTTGCTATATAGGGTTTATTAGGTTTGTGCGGATATATGTTATATGTTTACCGATTCAGAATCACTTTCTTTCGATTTAAACGTGTTTGTCTATGTATTGCTGTACTTCGAGAAAATTTAGTACAATTAATGTGGTCTCCTGGGACAAGGACGAACGCTACTGAATACGAACAATTTCTTGTTACTAAATACGCATAATATATGTATCTAGCAGGTGCTTGGATTAGTTTTGATCATTTTCTCACTTGAAAAAAGCATTGATTGAGAAACATTGGTACAACATTTATTAACCAGAATATTTTCCATCATTGTCTACAACTTTTACCAGTCTTTCTGGCAACATGGCCTTACCGTGCTTGGCAGCGATCCAATCATCGACCCGATTTCCGTGCCTCTTCAACTTTGGGGAGCTGCGTGCCAGTTGTGCCATACTGCATCGATCTGAACAAGTGATATTCTGGTGAGTACGCTAGGTGTGGCAGAACTTCCTGGTCGAGCTGGAATAGTCTATGCTAGAAAACTCTTGCAACAAGTGGCCAAAATGGCATTTTGGGTTAATGCGTGCGGTTGCCATTCTAGTCGCTCTTGCTGGTGTATTTTGCAACAATCGGTAGACATCTGCAGGAACAATTTCATTCGGTTTTAGCAACTCGTGATGCACTAAATCTTGCTCATCCCACCATACGCATAGCAAAACGTTGTGGCCATGAATATTTCGCTTCGGTGTCGCTATGGATGGCTCTCCTGGGCTAACCCATAACTTTTTGCGCTTACGATGGCCGTAGTAGACCCGCTTCCCATCGCCAACCACAATACACTAGCGCACACTCTTCCTTTTTTTGCCTGTGCAGCAATGACACCACGATATTGAAATGAATATCGAAAATGCAATAATAAGCGTTGGATGATTAGTGCTTCTATGCATTGAATAACTCAATAGGACTAAAGAGGGACACTGTTATTTTATGTAGACAAAGGTGGAAAATCATCACATTTAACCATTGCGTACACTGGTACACATCGCAATGCTTTATCATTTTGTAGAGTTGAGTAGAAGTTGCTGCTCAGAATTAACGCAAGCACGTGATATATAAAAAACTTCGCCCATTGCCTATTCATTCACATATTGCATTTGTCTGGAAGATTGGCAATTGATGCTTGAGTTCCATATTTGGTTATTCACGCACACATCGAACACACTTTCATACCTTATATATTACATTTGCCATTTTACAGACACGAGCTAACAGTTCGCATGAATATCATTGAAGAAACCATTGTCCATTTGACCTTTTGTTCTTCGGCCTGGCTTAATGGGAACGACTATTACATTTATTTTTGCATCATTCGTCATGTTTTTCTTCTTTTTATCAATTTTTCAAGCAAATTTACTTCCAGCTCCAGCTATTCAGTTTTTGGCATTTGGTCTCCCCAGCAATCCACAGGTCTGTGGAAAGCAAAAATTATTTTTTACAGAATACATACAGTAATTCATACGAGATGGATTCTTATATGCATAACCACAGAAATTAAGGAAATCGAATAAAACCTTCCAAGAAATGCAAGTCTCTGTAAAGAAACGAAAACAAAGCAATGCACAGTCAGGTGCGAAAGCAAACTTCATGTATCTATGCATATATGCTGTGTGTAACTTTTTAATAAAATGGAAAAACAAACGTTCGAGTTCGTAGCAAATAATAATGAAAACTGAAAAAGAGTTCATTCCTGCTCCTGCTCCTGCTTCAGCTTCTGATAGTTTTCTTAATAATTTTATCTCTAACGAGTAAAGCTAACGAGTGAGAATTCTGCTGTCATGAATTCTCTTCGGTTTAGGTCATTCACAAAAACAAGTAAGAACATTATAGTTGGGCAACGCCGATTACTACATACCCTATACCATCTCGCTCAGTACAGTTATTCGCTTGTTTTTGTAATAATACTCGAAAAAGTGCAGATTATTTTCACGCAAGGCCAGGTTTTCTCTCCATACAGGAGTTTGCGTTTCGTGATAGCGCCTATACATGTTGGTTGTTCAAAACAATACACCTATGTTCTCCAAATTCACTACCGTTCAGTTTTTTGCTGAAACGTATCATAGATTATCGCAAATTGAGCCTTTTTCCGAAGGACTTGCTGCCCATGGGACATGTTTTATGGCGTGGAGCCAAGAAATAGACCTATGCGGTTCCAGTTACGTACACTTAATTTTTTCTTTTTTAATTATTATCGTAAAAAAATTTTCATTCCAGAAAAATTAAAAATTAGGCTTTTTTGGCATAAAAAAGTTAACGTTTCATGAGAATCTTTATATGCGGTGGTAGCCAAACAAAAGACCTACGTGGTCCAAATTCGTTAAGGTAGATTTCTTGGTCAATTTACTATTACGCCATTCCATATACAGATTCAATTTCCGTAGGAACGGTTGTATGAGAGTGGGTTCAAAAAAGTTCCCCAGCTGGTCCAAAGTTTTCACACCAATTTAGAATGCCGCAATGCTACCATTTAGCCACTTTTGCCGAGAAATTTTGAAAATTGCAATTTTTACCTATATAAGGACTTTTCAGAATAGGGCGTTATATAGGAAGTGGTCGATAAAGTGGACCGATCCGAACCGTTTTCAATAGCGTTCGTGCTTGGGCCAAAGTACGTCTGTATACCAAATCTCTTCTCTCACGTCTGTGCCTCAAAATATCTCAAAAATTGTGAAATGCAGCTTGAATACAAAAATTCATGGGCAGATGTCAGACAAACAGACGGACAGACAGACAGACGGGCAGACAGGCTTAGACAGAATCGTTTTGTAAATCGATCGGTCTAATAAAAGGTGGGTCTACCTTAAGCTCTTCTGAGTGTTACATACTTACGTAATATAACAATATGCCCTGTACCGCAAGTGATGTGTTGTATAAAAAACAAGTAAGAAAATTATATTCGGTTGTGACCGAATTTTCTATACCCATCACCGTTATTCTATTTTTGTAGAATCATTTTGCGAACACTTATATGCCTGCTGCAGTTTATGACCAACAAGTATAGAAGAGGGAAAGCGAAAGTGTTTACAGCTTTGGTGTATAGGCGTGTGGGCGTTGTCGACGTCTGCGTTGAACAGTTTGCGTCATTTCCAAATGCAAATTTATATGCAAGTTCGTAGGCGATATGTTAATGTTTCGCGAGTGGGAGCTTGTTTATCACAGATACTTTACAACTGCGCAGGTGAACAGATGGACAAAGAAATAGACGGACATGTCCAGGTGCATTTCGAACTTGAAAGTGACCAAGAATTCATATATAGTTTATGGGGTTTTTGAAGCTAGCCTCTGCGCACACACGTCTATGCGACAAAGACTGCGAACACCTTTGCTTTCCGTGTTTTTTGCTTGTTACTCGTAACGTACAACACACACACTGTATAAATTTCTACTTTTATTCTGCACATAGAAGAAATCAGCCCCGCCCATCCAATATTAGAGAGTATGCAAATTTAGTGCTCTTCCTTTTTCTTAGTCTTCTTTAGGATCACCCTTATGGGTATAAAAGATTCGGTTACGAACGAACATAATTTTCTTACTTGTGTTCATTTGAACCTGAAAGTATTCAGCTATTTTTTGATCACGCTTCGATCATTCTTCGGAATTTCTGACTTTTGTCAACGGCACAATTGAATTAATATCTCTCTCCTTAGTCTTAGTAGCAGCAAATTGTTTCGTAATTCACATTATTTTATATAGATATAGATTTTTTATGAAAATTCATTTTATCCATCATTTAGAGCCAAACGAAAATTTTGAAGCAAATTTACCGACAGTCGAACGAATCGCTTGGATTTGGGCGTTGGTCTTTTCATTTGCTGCACCGGAAGCATTTACTTTTTTCCGTTCGCTGCGCATCTGCGTATTTAAAGATGTCAAATCGCCAACATGGCTGGAAGTAGTTTTGGTAACTAATTGCGATCTGAAATTTTGATTTCGTTAGTTAAACAATTTGCTTAATTTTTATTCTCTACACTTTCAAGGTTATTTCATTTGAACTGTTGCATGTGGCCGGCTTGTCAGTGCTCATATTTTACGTTTACCCTCGCATCGATTCAATTCGAGCTGTATTTCTGTGTAACGGCGTATGCTTTATACCCTCTGTACTGAGTAAGTTGGTTTCATCATCAAGTTAAAGCAACAAAAAAGAGCATTAATGCGAACCTTAAATACCAACCATATCAAGCATATTTTTGTACATAGCTTATTACTCGAACATCAATGTGTTGTTCTAATAAGAATATGAATTTATTTTAAATACATCCGTACATTTATTTATTATCGTCGTTTAAGGCTTTCTGCATTTTGTACTTTACATAGCCTGTAGCCCATAGCCTATGTTTAGACAGCGTGAGTCTATAAGCAAAATCAATTGTCCATTGATTCTATTATGTTATCTAGTCAGTATATCTGCTAGGTCTCTACTCTACCCATTCGCACACTGCCGGTTTGACATTTGGGAGGCGTCCTTCAGGAAGTTTCGCGAGAAGCGTGATTTTACCGGAATATGCAAGAGGTCATAGCGAAGCCTTAAATAGGAAAGCGTCGTCGACGTAAGGCACTAAGCGATATTTTACATGCTATAGTGTGCGATTACATTTAAAGATCGATTCAATGGTGCGTTAGCATTGTGCACACACCCGACTCGTCGTGAAGATATAATGAATCATTTACCCACCCACCTTTTCATCATTCGTCACTTGTTCGAATATTTTGAAATTAACATAATTTGTTGAGTGTTTGTCTAACTTACCCTGAAAATGTAGGGTAAGGAAAGCACGCAAAGTATAAAGTGGAAATTCTAGAACATTAACGCTTGTAGGAGTAAATAAAAGATTCCTTTGGTTTGCTCGATCTTGTTTCTCGGACACTTAATCGGTCCCTGCAGGCTCTTCAAAAGCTTCTAACAACAATGCCATCCAAATTAAGTATCAAACAAGCGCATGGGTGACAAGTTATTTACGCTTGTAGTTAGTTATTCAGGATTACAACAATCAGATTTATAGTTAGTAGTGCCGTAACATGTAACGTTGCGTTTTCCGTTTAAAGTATTTGTCCATACATCGATGCGCTGGCTTAGTTATGCTATCTGTGTTTCAGTGCCCATCCGGTGAGTGTTTAATTCCTGTTGTCTTCTTTTAGATATTTTAATGGGAACCAGAATTCGGGGCAAATCTATAGCTGTTTATTCAATTAGCCTTTTGGCTTTAATAGCGCAGGCCAGCACATTTGTGGTCTGGCCTGCAATAAACGACTCAATGGCAATGCAAATATTAGTGGTGCCCTTGATATTAATATCGTTTCGTTGGTGGGAGAATTACATCAATTCATATTCGAGCATAGGTAAGTGCGCATTCGTACATATGCATGTAAGTGAGTTACTCCTATATTTTTTCGGTATAAACGGAATATCATCAAGTCGCTATCATGTGCTTTTTATTCAATTTCAGTCAATTTAATTAAGTTGGTGCGTCGTACTAAGTCCCGTTATCACACATACTTGTATTTGTCGCCAGTAAAAATTCTGCTGTTTACTCTGACGGCATTCGCATTGACTGGTCAACCAATGGAAGACTACTTCACAAAGTTTACACAAGCATGGAAACCTCATGACGTTGTAATTAAAAAGGTAAAATAAGAGTTAAGGGTTAAAAAAAATCCTACATTCAGTTTACAATGAAACTTTCTCAACCCTATGCTCAGGCGCTTCAGCTCAACTTCTTTCATTATATAGAAAGAATTTTGAGTTATTAGATAGAAAAGCCGGTAATTGCGAAGCGATTACTTGTATTCCGAACAAGCCTATGAGATTGTTCGAATGTTTTGCTGAATGTTTACATGACGACGAGTAGTCGATATCATGGTCCGTTAGCAAAACTCATCAGCGACTAATTGAAATTCCAAAGAAAAATTTCCCATTTTTTTCCATATCACTGCGTGGGGATGTATTTATCTTTCATTTTAAGTCTTCTCGACTGCCACTTCATATGTTGGCAA
>KK499834.1:919257-1040077 GCA_000688715.1 Glossina pallidipes
TAATGATGGTTGGAGCTTTGGTTACCGTCTTTAGCACGGGCATATGGAACGCATTCCTATGGAATTTCATACCGCTTTTAACCTTTATTCTATCGTGTATTTATTTGAAACAAAAATATCAGGTGAGTCCCCTTGTTCTTCTTCTCATCTTTTATTGAGGATCCTTCTTCCTCCTCTTGTTCTTTGCAGCTACTCTTAGCATTTGTTATCAGTTCGTTGTACTGTTTGGTAATGATGGCCGTTCTAATTGGTATTATCATACAAATCATTGACGATGGGCCACTTGCTCCGGCTTCGCTATTCTTCTTACTGGTATTTTTGCAAATTTTTATTGCCGGTCAGTACAAAAATTTAATACGAAGAGTATTTTTAAAAATATTATAAGCACCTTAAAGATAACAATACGCATAATATAGGGCAATTATGTGTGAAATGATGTTTTCATCAGAACACGATTTTATACGAGCTTTTACTTCTGCTTAGTCCACACAATGATTATAGACTAAGCGAACGTAATCGAATCACAGTGTGCCCCGCCAGAGCATGGGTATATAGATATTTTACCGGAGCCGCTGTGCAGGTGGAACTTTGCTTTTCTTCCACCTAAGGGATGGATGCAAACTTTGTTCAAAAAAATTGACCATAACTTAGATGAAATGCACGGAGAGTTCGATCTAAAGTGAATATGACTTCTTTTTTTTTTGCCATGCAGGTCTTGTACATCCGCAAGAGGTTGCAGCATTAATTTGCGGCTTTATTTATTATATAACCATTCCATCGATGTACATGTTATTGCTCATATATTCAGTGTTTAATATGAACGATGTATCCTGGGGTACACGAGAGGTTGCGCCCAAGAAGGTAAGTTGCACTCTCTACATAGATATGTATATATACATACGCGCACACAAATCCCTTCATAGACAATTTCCATGGAAACCAAAGAATTTTGCAAATGTGTATTTATGTGCGTGCGTGTTAGTATTTGTATCTTTGGATAAGTGAATGCAAAGTTTTTGTTATGCAAAAGTCAATTTAGATTTTGCGTAATGTTTGTCTATTTGCTTTTGTATATAGGAAGACGAGAGTAGTGCGCCCAGCCAGCAGTTAGATGAAAACAACAAAGAAAAGGATTACCTACCGGGCTGGATAAATGATCCCTTGCTCGTTGACTCCGAACTGGGTGAGATATCGTTGCGTGAGAAACGTTTCTGGAAGGAATTGATTAAACTATACCTTCGACCATTGTTTCATACCAAAGAGAAAAAATTAGAAATTGCCGACAGCCTGCGAGAGCTACGCAACATGTTTGCCTTCGCCTTTGTTATGATAAATTCGATTTTTGTATTGGTTGTGTTTCTATTGCAGCTTAAAAAGGATTACTTGCATCTCGAGTGGCCCATCGATCCAATCGATTTTATCACATACGATGATATTAACTCGCAAATCTATATTTATCGCCGTTACAAGGAACTGGACCCGATTGGTCTTTGCTTTGTCGTATTTTTTGGCTTGATTTTGATTATTCAGTTCATTGCGATGTTCTTTCATCGTTTCGCTACAATTTCACAGTTGTTGGCTACAACTAAATTGGATTGGTTTAGGACATCGAGTGCGGTAAGTGCAGCAACAGGGTTTGCTTTAAACCAGATTTCATGTGTGAATGGCAAAAAGTTAAATTAGTTTAGTTTCGTGTGTGCATCTGTAATTTTATTTGTTGCTATGGATATGCACAAGTACCAACCTTGTCCGGTTGGTGCTATTGTAAATGCTTAAAAGCTTTTTTGGATAACGTTTCACAACGAATTAAAGTTTGAGCAAAGTGTTAACTACGTGCATCCATTCACAGTTGCACACACCGTTATGCTCTTTGACTTTTCCCATATATTGGGTGTTACGTTTGTCGGTCGGTCGGTCGGTCGGTCGGTCGCTCGGTCGCTCGGTTGCATAAAATCATATTTGAAAGCGTATAAAATTGAAATAAACTTTAGCAATCCTTGTCATTTACGCTTTTCAGTTAACCGAAGAGGATGCTGCCCAAGAGATTCGCGGAAATGCTGTACATATAGCGCATCAACTGCAACGACCCAAACGTCTAGACGACGACGACGACGACGACGATGATGATGCTGTCAGTGACTTTGGCCGCGCCAACGATGACAGCAATGACGGTGCAGTACGTATGGCTCGTCGACAAACTATATTCAAATTGCACGAGAGTCGTAACAAGAACCAATACGATTATAGCGATTTACCGCGAAATTTCGAAAGAAGATTCTTTGGCGACGGTATGTACGGACAAATACACTTTCATGATACTGCATAAAGTGCGTACTTACAACATTCAGTTGAATTGCAAATTCCTTTCCTTTATTTTCGTTTCTTTTCACATATTTCCCTTTATTTAAAACAGATGACATTAATGTTAAGCACATCTCGATGAGCCGAAAGTCTCTAATGATGCTGAACAAAACACGTTTTGTGACGAAACGTCGTCTAACCGAACAAGTGCGATGTAATACTGATTTTAATAGATGTCCCCCTCAGGAGTCCTATGACAACATTGCATACGATCACAGCACCAAAGTATAAACTTGCGGCACTTGTGTTAACTGCACTGCACTTCTTGAACATGAACATTTTAAGTAATAGCCGCACAGCCTTTTATACATAGTCATGCACGTCGTATGTGTGCTTGTGTTCATTTTTCATTCCATTTAAGGCAATAAAAGGCAAATATGACTTAAATATGGATTCTGCTTTCAGTTCTGTCATTATTAAAAGAGAAGCATATTAATGTTGAGAATGCCGACAGGCCGTATTGCCTTGGATAACTGCGCAGGGTAACTTTTTAACTTGAGACAGTGACCTTTTCGCATAGTTAGGAGGGAATGTTTTCAAAATGATTGTCATAAGTTGGCAAGAAGAAGATTATCAATTAGTTTCTTCTTTGTTTTTTGTTTTTAAAACGAAGCAATGTTTTCTTCTTCGTCGAAACTTCGCTCTGTTGTGTCAAAAAGACCCAATGTGCACACAAAGTGCTTTGCTTGAGCTTTAGTAAAGTCAGGCTTAGCTTTGTATTTCGTAAACGGTAAACGTCCGCATTTTAAAATTTCATTAACTTTGCGTACTACTCGTCCGCCACGTAGGACTGGACAGCATGAGGTAAATTTCTTAGTTTAAGATGTAATGCAGTATATGAGGATAAGGCGTCATATGAAAGAACTGATAAGTACAAGAGTAAAAAGAGTGTCAAGGGGAGTACATTCATAATTTATGTATCTTGATGATAGGATTTAAAAAAAGGAAATATTGCGGGGTAAGGTGCTAGGTTGTGTGAAAGCAATATGTTAAGAATGCTCCGATCATGAAGACCACATATACTCAATTTCGGATAGACAAATAGGATATAATCGGGATCAGGAGATTGTAAGATCCCAGATGTTCGTAAAGAGCACTAGTCATTATGTTAATTTAGAATAGATGATCATTACATCTCGTGTGATTAAACGTTAGCCTGTTGCTAAGGCGAATAATGTCACATCTGAGTCCGCGATTAACAAACCAAGCACCTTTATATATTTGCGGAAGTGAAGGGTATAAGTGAATTATTCCATCGCTGTTGCCAAGAAAAAACTGAGTGTTTCTTGTCGATTACCCTGCAGATGTGCAGAAATCAGAGTACGATCAATAAAATATGATGGTCTGGAAGATGCAATTCTATCTGCAGTGGTGTTGCCAAGAATGCCCATGTGACTGGCCACCCGAAGAAAATGAAAATGAAAGAAAAAATGCATCAGATCTGAGCCTATATAGTAAAGATCTGATTTCTATTACGTAAGGGTGGGTTTTACCTGAGGGAAATGATTGCAAAGCGCACACTACAAGGAATTTCTTTTGAGACTGAGTACTCGCTAAGCGGATGGCTTTCAGCCATCGCAAGACATTCAGACGAACATATAGTGACTTGAGAAGTAAGCTTCCATGTAAATATTTGCAAACCAAAAACCGTTGTCTTCGGTATCGATCTTCAATCCATCACTGAAGATGAGTGAAAACTACTTGCTTTTAATATCGACCAAGTTCGAGTAGCGGTGATGCACTTCCACATCTCGGAGTACATGTGGTTTCTCCCCTGGACGTTATACGGATTCCAACCAATGTACCACGAGCGAGGGCCTGACCTAAAAAAGAAAAATCTCTTTTTTTTTCTCCCAAAATTTGATTTTTAGTCTTCTTAAAGGATGTCACAATCAATGCAACTTTTCCCAAACATTTCGATATCTGTTTTGATGGACCTATTTGTCATCATAACTTTCGAAATACGTTCGAGTCCGCATTTACTGCAAAGCTTTTTTCTTGCAGCATCTCTCCGCTATGATTGTCGCTGGTGGCCATATCTGCACAACACCGTTATTTTGGGCACAAATTTGAATGAAACTGAATTCGTACAATTTTCCCATTGTAGCCATTGACCTGTGACGCGGTGTTTAGATCCTACCGTGAACAAACGCGATGCAGGACTTGCGGTCAAGTGCGTCATGCCTAAATTTTGATTATATATATGAGGTAAGCACGTTTTTTTTTTTCTTGGGTGTTTCCACTCGTTGCCTACTTTCTCTAGCCTTAATATGATGATGATCGTCCACGACTATTTACAGTTTTAGGCCATCCCAGCCGTACACAGTCGTTCAAGGTGACATGCCCACTTTTCAAAATTTTCTCGTGGCAAATGATTGTGCAGAAGCCCGGGTTGTTTTTCAAAGTCAATCGCTCAAAACAGACACTTAATTATAGTCTGACACTCAATGCTTTCCATTTTCACAAAGGCGCTCACTCGAATGATTTTCAAGCAATAACTGTTCCCCCGAAATGGCTGAAAATTTGAAGACTCCTTTTTAACACAGCCAGAAAACACAGACATATTCCCTAACTTCTATGTTCATGAGTTCTATGAGTAACAAGCACCTGTACAAAAATGCAAATATCGGCCACGCCCGCCGAAGAATACGAAGTATCGAAGTTGCATTTGTTTGCGTTCCTTTTAAGACAAGAGAAGTGGTGAGCATGAAAGATTCGTCCACCGCTGAACACAATGTTCTGATTTGTTTCTTTTCAAGTTTTTCTGTTGCGCCTAAAAGCTCTTTCTGTTTGGTTTCAAATACGCCACTTTTAAAGTATCGGAACTACTGTCCATTTCCTTTCATTGATGAAATTTAATCGGCGACGGCAATCGATGACTTTTGCCAGGATGATGTTTTCCTTTGCACGAAGCATGGCTCGATCGTTCATTTTTCAACACTTAACCGCACTTCCGAGGTTTCATTTACACCAAGTGTACGTTTGTTAGTTGAACTGGAGCTATAAGCAAGTGTTTTGTATATATTTTGTTAAACAAAAACTGTTAAGCGGAAAATGCCGTAAATGCATGCGGGACTCGCCCTCTAACGGCCATGAACATGAATAACATGTATTATTACATTGGAAGCGTGAAATAAACGATACATTTGCATAAAACTGTAAATAGTGTACGACCGAGCGTACACATCTGCAGAATGCATAATTGTTTACTCCCGTTTACTGCTTTCAAGTTTCGTGCGGTGAAAGCATTATTAGATAAAAATTAATATTATGTTTAAACACAGCAGCCATTTAGAGAGTATACACAGCATACGTCAGCGTATTTCTCTACGCTATTTCGCTTAGTGAATTATTTTGCTGACTTTGTATTCAATTTCATTATCGAATTTTACAAAGTAGACTAAGCCGAATTTCGTATACCCTTTCATTAAAATAAAATAAATACTTGGAAATCCCTTTTGGTTCCCCGTGGTAGCTGGGACTTTGTTCTTCCTTTCAATCATAAATACTTATCGATTTATTCATCAAGAGTTTATGCAAAGCCAAAAAAAGTTTAGCTGATTTACTCATTTCTCGCCGACTAAAGGCTGTCCCAAATCAAGTTTGGTTTGTAAAACCCCGACTTAAAAAAATAAAATTTCTTCAATAATTCTTACATTTACGTATGTGCGGTTAACTTAAAAAATTAGTTGCATCGATACGATGGTCGATTTAAAAGTTTACACTTTATTTATTTTTCACACAAAACTTCGTTTAAATGCTTAAACTTGATTTAAAAAATAAATATAATTTTTGAGAAAATTTCGAAAATCATTCGAATTTCCAAGAAAGATGAAAACATTCTATCTATCTATCTGTTACGAACTGGTGCGAAACTCGATAAAAATATGCATATCTGCATATATGTACGATTTTGTACATATCCTATCTGAAATGCTTAAAGAATGTAAATAATTAGTTCATTAAAATTAATTTAACCGAATTTTAAGGCTCGGTCTATCACTTATAACGCGATTACGTCATTCGCTAATTCTCCATAGTTTTCACGTATGCTGATCGAAACATGACCTTTAATAGCTTCGGCGAATTTTTCTTCCCTCAAAATGTCTTTGCCGAAACGATAATTTCATTTCCGGATGCGGAGGAATATCATACGAAGCCATATCACACATGAGTGCAATGCAATTCTTCGACAACATTCTTTATATCCGTATTTTTGGCTAATAATCAAAGCCTTTTTATCGATATATTCTTAATGACGGAATGCTTACGTAGTAGGCTGCAAAAGACCACGTTTTCTTAATCCTCATATTCTTTCAGGAAAACGGAGAAGAAACTGCACATGCACTGAACAAAAAATAAAATCTTTGTTGTAAGTTTTTACTTAACTCACTTATTACTTACTCTTGTTCGGCGATACTGAAATTTCGCGCACCCCTTTGACTCCGCTGACACTACAGTATAGTGTTCAAAAGGTGTTCTGCCATAAAATGTGGTCCTTGGACATGTCTAGTCTAAGTGCATTAAATCCAAATTTTATTTGTTTTTTTTGAAACAAACTCTTTGATAAAAGACGGTTAGATTAGCCTATGTATTCTGCAATAGACTAGAAAAAAAAAACATTATATTTGTAATACGAAAAGTTTTTTAAATAAGCTTTTTTTTTTCCAATAGATTTAGTGGTGGAAAATATAGATTCACATCTTACATCTCTTAGAGCGAATTAGAGAGAATTCGAAATTCTTACGTATGAAAATCTCAAGCTATTGTGAAAGTAGCTTTGAAAGAAAATTTATCTTTCATCTATTAGTTGATTACAAGACAGCTCAAGACATTGCACACCTTGTCGTGCATAGGATCTTAGGACTTGGGATTCCTGTAAGATGAAATGTAATGAAAATCTATGAAGCAGAATGCGAACGATCGCTTGCAATGTTTCGAAATTCATAATAATAAATGCAAGTGAAAACTTATCCAATCGTTGAATTGTATTGCATTTCGTCAGAAGGTCAGGGAAAATATAATTTTAAATCGGACTGGACAAGCTACGCGATTACATATGTGTTGGCTGAATAGATGTTAAAGCAAAATTTTTTAATTATTTTAATACGTGAATACTATTGAAGCGCATCATAATATCTGAATGTATTCAAAGTCTGGGGTGCAATTGTGTGTTTTTAATGCGGTACGCGAAACTTTAGTTTATTACGGCACATTTTGCTTACCGATGTACTATATATATAAAAAATAATACACTGTTACATGCATGCATGCATTTGTATATGTGAAATGCTATGTAATTGTGTTGATGAACTTATTGCACAATCGCCACCGCAATAAAACATACATACAGGCAGGCACATCAGCCATCAATAATTGATAACCAACCCATCCAATAATTATTGTAAGTACATATTTTTTTGTACTTTGGCTTCGATCTGATCTTTGTAACTCGTATCAAATCGAAAAAATTCATAAGTAAAATAAAATAAAAACAAATTCATAATCTGTCAAAGTTGCATGAAAAGTTCAGAAGTTTTTCAGTAATCAATAATCTTAACTTAAATAGAATTCAAGAGAATGAGGCAAATGAAGAAAAGTAATCAGATTTTATTACTCAAGTAGCTGATCTTTATTTAAAACAAATTAACTTATACTACATTGACGAGATAGAAGCTTATGGACAGGAATTAATGAAAATACATAAATTTTCATGTTAAAGTTATTAGTAAGTGGGACGGAAGACGAGGTCGACATTTATTGTATAAATAGTAAGTAAAATGCTTGTGTTTGCCTTGAGATGAATCTTTGTTACCCATTCCTCTCTCTATTTCGCTTCTTCCATTAGTTAAATTCCAATATTTTTTTAAATCATGGATCTGTTTGTTGATTGATTGAGCGTAGATTTACATTAAAGTTTCTATAAACTATAGGTTATAGCGTATAGATCGCGGATATATGTAAATTTAAAATTTCCATATAAACTCCTTTGAGAATTTCATTGACGGACTATGGATGGCCGGACGGATGGGCGAACAGATGTAATGAACGAAAGAATTGACGGGATGGATGGATGGACGGGACAGGCAAACGAACAGATGAGAGTGGATAGTCAATTAAACTAGAATCTTATGCTAATCAAGGCTGTATGTAGGAGAAAGTCTTTGGTACAGACAATGCAAAGAAATCCACCTTTAGGCTGATGGGGTATAGGTTTTTATACCTACAAGTTAATTTCCCAGTTAATTTTAGCAATGAAATTTTGCCAGTCACTTTGTACAACGCGCAATGAGAGAAGTTGGGCTCGTCTGTCTATCTATCCGCTGTTGCAATCGAAAAATTAACGCAATACATTAAAGCTTTACATGTAAAGAGTTAGCGCAAACTTTATTAATCGGGCTTGCACAGGAACGCAATATTCCTACTACTATCTATGCCCACAACAGCAAAAATAACAAATCAATGAATTCAATATGAGAGTTGCGGATAGGTGTTGAGATCTGGGATTGAGATTTAGTGTAAGTAATCAACAGCCTTACGGGTATGGTCGTGAGAAAAGCTAACACAATTTTAGTGCAGGTAGTATTTGCGTCAGGTGGTGGGTATCCAAGTTTCATTTGAATTTAAATGCAGTTTTCTTATTTCTTTTGTGTTTTTATTTTATTGCCGGGAGGGTTTCGCATTAGGCATGCACAGTGTAAGGTATTTTTGTGTTTTTTCCCTTAATTTTATACAAATACGTTAATCGTCGTTGAGCGTATTGCGAAGTATGCAAACCCTCTCAGACTTGCTCAAGTGCAGTGTTTGCGCAAACATAACGGGTAGCATGGCATTTCATAAGAATCGTTTTGTGAAAATATAATGAGTCTACGCAAAGGAATTGTGAAGAACGTCGCTCGCATACTTTTGTCCTCTCGCAAATTTGTTAAACATATGAAGTGCTACACATTGGCTGAATGCCGAAATTCGTGCGAACATTTAAAAAACAAAAAAATTAATGTGCTCTACGTACAGAAATGTGCATTGGAAACTATTTGCGAAATGTCGTTTTACGCGAGTCGACAAGATATTTCGACGTTAAACAGCTAATTACTTCCAGCTATTTTCGCACTTACTTGCTTACTTGATTTTCGCCATGACCTTATGCATAATTTAAAAATAAATTTCACTCACATGCATGCATGAGGTGCACTCTTGTAAGCCACTTGCCTTTTCTTACAAATTTCCGTTACTTTTCATTGCGATTTGTTTTCCATTTTCTAAGTCTATCAAACACAGGTACATCCTTACTGTACGGGCGCCTATAAAAAGCATGTATATTTCCTTTTAGCGTCAAGTTTTCTATCGACTGGCGATGGTTGCATTGAATTGGTGTCGATTTGAGCTTTTTTTTGTGGCGATACATACACTTCGTTAAAATGCTTGTAAGATCCAAAAGGAAGCCTTACAGGCTCTTAAAGCAAACATGCTTTTGATCCGTAACAAATTCTGAATTGATCAAGCCACGTCTGTCCGTCTGCGTTATGTTTGTTGTGGACACTCTCTTAGGTGCAAAAATGCAGACATCGACTTCACATTTGGTAGACATATTGGAAGTTCTTGCGCGCAGGTTGTTATTGAAAATGGACCAAATTAGTAAGAGCAGACGCCCGCAATGGAGCGTAAACTAAACGCAACTCCGTTTTTTCTTAATAAAAATTTTTATGTTTTTGCTCGTTACTCACAAATTAAGAAAGTTCGAAGGCTGATAATTTCCACATTTATTTTACGAAACACTCTACTCTTTACGTGCAAAAATTGGCCATGCCCACACAAAGTTACAAGTGATTAAATTTTATTTTTTAACTTTTTTGAGGTTTTATGCTTATTTAGTATAACGCAAACAAGATTCTGCCTTGTCTCTGTGTAAAACTACTTTGTACATTCCTCAAATGAAGATATATTGTCTGTCTAAAAATGGGTTAATCCTAAAATGAATACGGCACCGCGACCTGGTGGATTAATTTTTTCTGAATAACACCAGCGATATAGGTATCAGATAACATCCGCCTGAGTGGCCGAGTAGGCAAGAGTCTCGACTAGCAATTCAATGGTCGTGGGTTCAAACCTCAAGTACGGTAGAGTTTTTAATAATAAAAATAATAATAATATTAATAAAAAAAAATAAATAAATAAATATATAAAAGCCGAAAGCCTTAGATGCTAGTGCTTTTAAGACTTTAGTCTTAGAATTTATTCTCTGGCTAAGTTTATATAATAATAATAATAATAATAGGTATCAGATAAAAGAGCTTGAAGCGAAGAATGCGAAAAGCATAGTGGTGGTTATGCGAGATGTAACTTTCTTACTTGTCTTTTTTTTAATATAAAAATGATAAGTATAGGAGATTCGACCAGATGCAAACAGGATTTTCTCAACTTTTTTTATATATTATTTTATTTTTTTATGCTTCAAAAATGATTTTTTAAATATCGATGTTATCGGGCAACAATTGAAGGGGGTGTAGGTGCGGTAAACTCGCAAAAAAATGTTGCGAAAAAAACGCCTTTGAAGTTTGTGTTTGGAAGAGCAAATTGTATTTGATTTGTAAACCATAAAATAGGTTCAGGGGTTGTGGATGCATATACGGACATGGCAGCACTGCGTTCCAATTTGTTTTCAGCTGTAGTTACTTTGCCAAGTTATGCAGCGCATTCAAACTTGGTGTAATACGGCTCGGACGGCTACGGTCGATATATTGAATCTTTTGATTATTTAAAATGTTCGCATCCTTGTAATCTCGTTTTATATCATTACTTTAATAGTTAAGATGGGCTTTAATTCAATGAAGAAAAAATTTTGTTTTTGGAAAAAATCTGTAACTACAGTTATCTATTAATGTAAGGCCCCTTATATGTTTATGTCTAACATATGTGCAAGTGGCATTTGACATTTCTCTTAACGCTGCTATGCACTAACTATTTATGCACAGACGTATTAACTGAGAACTGAACCCCATTGCAAATTGTTTGATGAAAAATATGATAAATTATTTATTATTTTCTTCAATTTATTTAATTATTTTCGCTGAAATAGGAGATTAAACTAACGAGAATACAAATAATGACGCATGTGAAAAGAAGTTCGGCCCAAATAGAATTTAACTTATCTCTGGCTGATTATCTATCTTTCTGTCTCCTCAGGCATACATGTGTTTACGCGTATCCGCATATACCAATAACGATGGTAACTATAGATAAAAGTTTTATGAAAGCGAACGTAAACAATTAAATCATTTGATTCGTATACGGAATCAAATACATACAGACACGTTCTTTGTATAAACAAATGTGTATGCATAGAGGTGTGTGCTTGTGCATAAATAATTCTGCCATTTAAACTTTGTGTAAACGTCCGCCAACATACATGGCTGCAATACTTTTGCTGTTTTTACTAATTTGGATAAATCTCTTTGATACTCCGTGTTGTCTAAACTAAAAAAAAAAAAAAAAAAGAGAAAAAATATTAAAACGAAATAAAATAAAACTAAAAATGCAAAGACAAATGAATCGAATAAATTTTTGTTAACTCGCACTCGAGTGAAACAAGGTATAATATAACAAAGGTACAAAGGTAATCTCTCACAACATAACTTCAAAAATTAAGCAGCAGAGTTAATTGATCTCAAGGTGCCTTCAAACATTGAATGAGCTAAACAGGCACAATGAATTGCATCTAAAGGTGTTCGAGGGGGAGGGGCGCACATTAATAAGTTGGTGTCGCAAGGGGCACAGAATATATCGGATTGCCATTGGAAGCAATGTGCAGGACAACGGCATATCCATGAAATCTTGCGAGAGGGCACATAAACTGCGGGAATTAAGAAGAAGACGCGACCTATGTTTATTCACAGGCTTCTACAGGGGTCATAATACCCTCAGGTACCTTCTGAAAGCATGGGTAACATTGGAAACATGAATGTGAGGCCATCTGCAGAATCAGCCACTACGTTTTGGCGAGCATTGTACGACGCCGGACACGGACGATATGGTGTACCGACGGGATTCCTAAAAATCCTAAAACTGGACGCCTAGGGCGTGTGCAATAGATATTCTAGGTCGCGGCGCGTTCTGTCCACATAATTAATAATAATAATAATAGTAATTGATCTCAACTATCCGTACGCATGAGTATGAATTATATATGTTTATGATGGGAATTTTTAAAGTTTTGAAGTGAAGGGTTTTATTCAGATAAAAAATATATATGTTAATTGCTTTTATATCATAAAAATGGATGGCAAGCCTCGGCTGCTTTGTAGAAAACTTCTTAGGCCGTAAATTCATGGCCGCCTAATTTGGCGAACGTAGGAATACCATCTGGATTATACTGTAAAAACGTAAATTCCATTGTCACCCGTGAAATCAATAACTATCGATACAATTGCCATTCATGACTGAAGAATTTTATAAAGAAACCCATTGTCGACATGAAAAGGAAATTTAGATACAGCGGTATAAAAATTTCCTATCAAGTACAGAGTCTGTTATTGCAGTGAATACATGTTTGTAGTTCGCTTACAACCGTACGTCAAATTATCTCAATTGTTGCGATCGATTGGCTGACAGATATACAAGGATACTTTAGCATAGCGCTAAGACCACAGGACACCATCAGTTTACTATTGCTTCGGCAATAGTTGTAAACAATTGAAAAATTTTATTATAATTTGCTAGGAGGGCAAATTTTTGATACGCACTAACAAATGCATTAGGTTTGCAATCAATTGTACACGCGCCACACCTTTCTTTTCATTCATTTCAAATTTCTACGACTCCAGTTAATTATTACATACCTTGTCGGTTTAACCCCACAGTGCCCGACAACACACGAGTCAATTTAGCGTAATCGGCGCCCTTCAGAGTGTTAGACGGTTAGGCCCCTACAAGCTAGGGGCCTGAACTACACTGGAGAATCCAGATATGTTTATCGTGTGTGACTCAGTAAACCCACTCCGGTAAATGTTAAGGCCTATCATTACTTTCAATTATTCACTTTTGGAATGATAGAAACCCCAATCACGACAACACCCACCAAGCTATACAGCTTTGGGTGATATCATACTGTACGGATAAAGCACTTGCTTTTGGACTATCCACACGTCCCGGAAGGCCGATCTTTTACTATCCTTCCTCAAGGAAAATAATGCTTCCAAGGTTGTCATCGCACAGCACACACACCCAGCTGTGCCTCAGCCCGCTTGATATCGCTGGCCATCATCATTAGATGACCTCCACCAAGAGAACCAAATAGGAAAAGAAATGTTTCTTTTCAATTTAGAAAAGAGAGTCCCTTCCGACTTCCAAAGAGAAAAACCTGTTGCCAAGTTATAGATAGTAAGCCTTAAACCTTTCTTTGCCATTGACTGTGCGACTCTCAAAACTAGAGGAAAAAAGACAGTCGTAATGTAGCAGTCAATGTTTTATAGGGAGCACAATAAAGAGATGAAGTTTTCGGCACATCTACGGGTGAACCAATGATCCCATAGTTTCGCTCTCCAATACACAATAACTTTCACTTTAACATGAATTTTAAGTTACAGTTGCTTGTCCCTTTCACGCAGAGATTGTGAGGATCGATTTGATTGTTTACCATTTATTTAAGAAATAATCCAATTACAGAACAATTTGAAGCAACAAAAATGAGGGAAAATTAAAATAACTGTGAAATATTGATAGCAAAAGAAAATGTTGAGAAAGAAAATATACATCATAAAGCGATAAAAAAATGAAACATTTTCTAGTTTAATGTCGTAAAAAATGTATGTATTTCTAGATTGAACTGCTTTTGTTAGCGTTGGAGGTGTTAAGTATGCGAACGCGCCTAGCTTTCGCTATTTTGCATTGATTTACATTTGCAGCAAACCGCAACGATTTTAAAGATTCATTGAAACAGTCTTGGAAAGGAGCCACATTAATGAACATGAGGGTCTTCGAATTGCCACCAAGGTACGGCATTAATAAATGCGGTAGGGTATGTGGTCCTGTTTTTGTAATAGAGCCAATATGACATTTGTAAGCTCCGATAATGATCGATTAATAATCTGCGTTTCATTCATACGCACGCTGGTCTTAGGTGATCCTGAGCCAGCTAAATCCACCAAATTAATTGAACCAATCGAGTTTTCATGTTTTTCTACATGAGAGCCAATTAATTCAATTTTTGTAACTGCACGAGATCGTGAAGAACGTTCGTTACCGACAGTAGCTGCTGTTGCACGATTCATTCTGGCAACTTTCATAAGTTGCCGTAAACGGTCGGCGTTATCTACGGTTTCTTGGGTAATATTCGAAACATATACAGCATTCTTGTTATTCTTCGTCATGCGAATTTCCATTTCCTTTGGCTCATTGTCCAATAAATCATACCAGACCTCATTATAAATTTCTAAAAATTGGACTTTGATCTCATATTTCTAACCAAGATTTCGGTAGGCTTTTATAGAATCAAATAACAAATCAACAGTACGCGGTATTACTCCAAGATTTCCAGTTGCACCGTCCATAGTAAACGCTTTGCCGCTACCAGTCTGACCATAGGCGAAAATACACACGTTGTAACCATCCAAAGCTGATTGGATCAGAGGTGAAACTAATTCAAAAATGTCTTCTTGTTTGCTGCACGGATGAAATACTTGATCAAAACTGAAAATGTGGCCATTGTTTTTAGCCCTGACTAAGGGATCACAATTAATGATTTCCACAGTGCTTTCATTGACATAATTCCATCCACAAAGTAATTTATTATGTTCAACATCAAGTGGTGGGCGAACTCTGCAAAATACGCGTATATTACCACGCAAATCCATAGCAGAATCGTGCAATTCTTTGCGTTCCATATTCGAACGAAAGAGTTGCTCTTTACATGTCGTAATATCCTGCATTAACTTAAAGTTCTCGTCCAGGTCTGCGGAACGATCACGTAGCTCCAGTACTTCAACGCTGAGCTCACCATGCTCTAGTTTTAGTTTGTTATATGCCTGCTTAGGATTTGGAAGCTCCTCGGTAGTCTTTGTTAAAAAATCGGCCAACGATTCAATCTTTTGTTGCTGTGAATTTGTTTGGCGTTGCAAACATTCTTTACCGATTTTAGTGTTCTTCTTCTTCCGTGGTGCTGACTAAATGCGACTGTGTTTCTTCCAGCTGTTCTGGCAACTTTTCCAAATTTTCCTTTCGTTCACATTTTTGTTCATATTTTTCTGTCAATATTTTGTGCTTTTCTAACAAATCATTATAGCGAGCTTTAAAATCGTATGGAGGAAGACGCTTATTAATGGGCTTTCCCGCACCAGTAGTAGATACAGAAGTAGCGGTAGCACTGGACGTTGGCTTTCTAGAATTTGCACCTATTACCGTAGAACTGGCAGGATCTGCAGCCGCGCGTTTTGTAGGAGGTGCTTTGGATGTTTGCGCTGTCAAACGGGTCGTAATACCTGAATTAGACGTTCGAATTCGCGGTGGACGATTTGTTGGATTGAAAGCATTAGCATCATTACTAGCAGAGGAAGAAGGAATTAAACGTGCCACCTTTGCTGGTATAGGTGCTAATGTAGTTTCAAGGCGTTTCATAGGCTTCAAATCACGTAGATCGGAGACCGAACGACTTCGTCTTAATTTTACACGCGTCTGCATCAGAGCTGGTTTTTGCATGACGGGTGAAGTTGAGCGCATTTCATTCTCGAATCGGCCCACATTTAATAAACTGTGAGGCTGGCATTTATTTCTATCCATTAACAATACAGGCCGTGTAATTGAAGTAGGCTTTGGCAGCTTTGATTCCTTTTATTGCTTTGCATACACAGTTGCTCTGATTATTAATGTTTTTATTGTAGAATTTCCTTTTATAAAAAATGTCGATTGTTGCTTGACTCACAAAAAAAAAAAAAAAAAAATGAAAAAAAATAAAAATCAGTGATATATGCAATCACAAGTCTTTCATTAAAACGATTCAGAAATTCTAGGTTAACCACGGATACGTATGTCTTTTGAGCTCCCCGACGTCTATGTTGTTAGCACAAAATCTATTCAATCTCCAGCTGTTAATGTTGTCAAACACTACGGCGGTTCGTTGGGTTAGCATGTGTAAGTCCATACATACTTTAATAAAGAGCAACTGAATTATTTCTAAAATAGGAAATTAATTAATTTTTTTTCATCTCCGTTTAATGGCATTTCGTTTTGTTTTTCTCATTGTTAAACACAATTAAAATACTACGCGCTTATGCGTTTCTGTGCACGCATATAGTTGTGTTGCGCCAAATGCATAATCATTGTATTCATGTATGATTTTAATTTTCAATCTTTCGTTCATTGATTTTTTTTTTTACCATTCATTCACTCTAACTCTCACATCGTCAAAGATTTATTACGTCGTATAAAAACCAATATTTGACGTACAGTGTTTCTACTTGATTTACTTAGCGTGGAATTAAAATTTAACTACAAATAGATATATCGTTGTCGTTTTATAGACATGTATTGGATAGTAGCAGAGAATTGCAACTGAAGAACAATATTTATCGTTGAATACTGTGCTACCGATACTATATAGGGTTTTTAAAAGAGCCTCCAGAATGAGGAGGACTTCCGGACAATGATAATATGGAGAACAATATTTATCGTTGAATACTCTGCTACCGATACTATATAGGTTTTTTAAAAGAGCCTCCAGAATGAGGAGGCCTTCCGAATAATGACAATAAGGAGAACAACATTTGTCGTTGAATAATGTACTACCGATACTATATAGGGTTTCTCCAAGAGCCTCCTGAATAAAGAGAACTTCTGAACAAACATAATAAAAGTAAGTGCACTTAAGACTCTTCGCAGTTACTAGAGACAGATTGGCGTTAAAATTTGCTCGAATTGTTTTTTTTTATATGCAAATACGCAGATTTGCGGCGCGAATAAAGTTTACCTCTCTTGTCTATCTGTTGTACCCTATATATTTTTTTTTCTTCCAATGGGGGCTAATTTAAGCTAAATTAAAGTTTTGAAAAGCATACACCCTACACCGCATATGTAACATCCAAAAGAACCTAAAATGAATCTTTATTCCATTACACCGATTGATCTGAAATCATTTTCCTAATCGGTTTCAACTTAGTGATCGGAATTTTCGAGATATTTTAAAGAAGCTTGAAGTACTCACGTGTTTTGCTCTAACTACGAATCCCATTAACAATGAATTTTGACGACAGTTACTCACATAATGTTCTATTTTGGAAAAGTGATTACATGGAAATAATTTTTCATCTTGAAAATTTTGCCAAAATCGTTGAGTATTATCTCGGCATATTAAGTTTATGCGGAAAATTTTCCGAATTCACCGAGGGATCCAATTTTTCGTATTCCCTTCGAAGGAACAGTTAGTCTATGTATGGCAAAAATTTGTGGGTTTTAATATTTTACGATAAAAATTGATCCGGAATAGGAATTTGCTATGCAAATGATCAACTGTACTAAATTTGGATTCCCTAGATCTAGGTTTTGAGCCCCCAAACCGTTATAAAGTGTCTTATGAAACGTAAGCTTTTATATGAGCACTTCATAAGGAAATAGGTAGAGGTCAGATTAAAAATAGGTGACCACGATGTTTGGATGTCATCTCATATAAAAACGACATTTACACTTACATTTGATTATTTGTCACGCAAATAAATGAAGAATTGCAAAGGGGTGTAGTGTAGAGTATTTAATGGTCAGTCTTGCGTCACTATAATATTCTCATTTGTTTAAAAATTGTTTTCTTAGCTTTACATCTGCCACGATGAAATATGAAAATGTGATCTGCTTCCATCGAAGTACTCAATAAATACCCTTTAATATAAAAATAGCGTATCATGTTTGTGATGAGCTCATGACTTTGCTGGATTCAATTTTGGTATTCTCGTATGGCCCTCAATTCGTCTGTGTGCTGCTTGCGAAAGCTTGCGATAGCTTGACTCATGTGTAATTAATTTATGTCCACAGGTTAACAAATTGGAAAGCGTTTTTAAACGATACACAACCATTTGCCAGAACCTATTGCGTAGTAGTTGACTCTAAAACTCTTGCTGATCGGTTATGTGGATCTACTATACATACATAGATCCCAAGTTTGGTGAATCTATTTACGCAAAACATTAGTGCAAAATTCAATGGGAAGAGATTACAAAAGAGGTGAAACTCATCTGAAAGCTAACGTGAAAAGTTGTCAGAACCGTTTTCGTTTTATGCACCGATCAGTTGATTGACACGCCTACAATTAACAATATTTTAATTTAAAATGATTGATATGAAGTTTTCATCTCAAGGCTTTGGATACTAAAATGCGAAAGTTTCTGTGCCGTGTACATGGTAGGCATGAAGTATGGCGAGGTGAACAATTTACGTGAAAAATATTTAATTAATCGATAGATTTCAATAAAATCAATGACTACTCAGATTAAGGGAAGGCGAAGAATGTGTACAAAACAAAGTATCCTCCTTTTCGTCTTCCATACGTAGATACTTACATTCTGTCAAACGTTTATCGAAATAAAGCCATTTTGTCCGAATTTTACTTGAAAGAGTGAGTGCGTAGTGAACATTTTATTATTATATTAGGTAATCTAAAAAGCATTCAACTCATAGGCCGAAATTGGCTTTGACTGAAATTATTCCCATTCTTGTTCCATTTATTATTACTTCTACAAGCTACTCCTTTCGATAACACTGTGCAATTCCCATAGTTTGCGAACCGAATTATTTTTTTTTTGTTTTTATTATTTATTGAAGCGCAAAACTAAAATTTAACTGTAGGATTACGGTTTCATGGTTAACCTTAACCATTGAAGCATTGAAAACAATTTCAAACCGTGTTTTTTTTCTTTCTAAATCAATATCTGTATCGCTACCAAGCGTAAAAGGGTATATCAAATTTGTGTGGACGCGTGTGAATTCTAAATTGAATTTGAAGATTCTTTACCTACGTTGTTAAAAAAAATTTTTTTTTAACATTATATCAGCTCTTAAAGGCTCTTTGTTTCTGTTTGTTTTTTTTTGGTTTTTTATACCCATCACCGAAGGATGAAGGAATGAGGGGTGTATTCATTTTCATTCGAAATGTTTGTCCTCACACAGTATATATATTCTTGGTTAACATCAAACTCTAAACCGATTTGGGCATGTTTGCTTCTTCAGTTGTCCCTCTGTCCGTATGTCTGACTGCTCGCCCGTCCGTTCGTTTAATGTCTGTTGTAAACATCCGCCTGGCCATCTACAAAATTGCGAAAGAATTTGAGATTTCAGAAATTTTTCAAAGAACACGCCTACAATGCCCACACGTCTATGTAGCAAAAATTGTGGACACTTTTGCTTTTCGTGTTTTTAGCTTGTTTCTAATAAAGTACAACACAGACACGATATAATTGTCTACTTCCTGAAAATAGAAAATACCAACCACGCCCATCCAATGTTGCAGATGACAAAAATGCAGTTCTTTTTCTTGTTTTAGGAGCACAGTGATGTTTGTAAAAGATTCGGTCACGACCGAACACAATTTTCTTATTTGTTTTTCTTTACAGATTTTTTAATATTAATCAGAATCAGTTCTCTTGGTTAAAGATTATACCTATTCCTTAATATTTTGATATATTTTGCTACAGATATATGCCTCGTAAACCCATTTATATAAGTAAAACTTTTAGCAAAGGAGTTTTTTTAGAACACAATGACACGATTGAAAAACTATTGACGTAAGAACACGTTAAAGGGTTCTTCGGTTTCATTCAGATTGTTCCAATTGCTTAGCTACTCTAACCGACGCGGACTTCACGAAAGAAATTATCCAAGATATTATCAGAAAAAAGTAAAGAAAGGGAAAAGGATGGACAGGTCGCCGCAGATTAGTGGCTCCTAGTATGTTCCAATTGGTAAAGGGACATACCTCTGCCGACAGAGCATTCACTATAGCTGCGACCAAAGTAAACTCTATCGAACTGAAATTTGAATTCGTAAAATCTGACTTGATAGTCGTGACTCTTATCTATTCGCCTACTCATGCGTTGTACAATATATATGTGTAGTACGGTATATTGCTATACTATGCTATATATGAGCACATACATAATGCTAGTATTAGCCAATTCATATGCCATGTGACGTTGCAAGAATGTTAAAACGGCCTCGAACCGCAAACAGGCTAGCAGGCCAAAGTCAATTTCGAATTTTATATTGATTCCGAGCATATACAAGTTATGGCGTCAAGAATGCGCGCCGCTTGCTCTGAAAGACATTATTTATGTATTCCTATTTTCCCATGACGGAACACATTTTCCCCCGAAAACAATCGTTGGAAAATATGGTTAGACTAGAGGATCATCAATATATGAGAATCGCTATATTATCCTTAAATGGTTTGTACGCCAAAAACCCGAAGGCAATCATTTTTTAATGACTTTTTTCGCAAACTAACTTTAGTCTTTTAACCGTTTGCTGGACTATAAGACTATTGGACTATAAAGTTTATCTATAGTTAAACTTGATCGGGGAAATTGTAATAAAATCCAATTCCAAAATGTCTTCAATGCAGTTTAAGTTCAATTTCTATATGGGATTCTGCAATTCCTGCCAGATCAGAAAGAGATCTTTGGGTAAACTAAAACGAATAAAAATATTAACTTAATCAAAACTATATATAACCAACCTGCAAGCCCCTGATTACCATTCCCCGTTGTTTCTTTTTTCATAAACGAAATGATAAAACTGGCAAACTGTTCGAAAACAAAATACTTGGAATAAATTTTTGACATTCCCCTTCCGTAGCTTATATATAAATATCGTAATAAATTTTGTGAAAGGTTGTTTATTAAGAATCGAGCTGCCTGCTAGGGTGAAAAAGATCGATCTTGCGGTTGAAATTAGTACTTAAAACTTTAATCCAGCTTTGCTCAGCGTATTGCTAATGATTTTTTACTCGATGCTGAAGAATATTTTCAGAATTGTTTTATTTCTCTTTTAGTAGACAGCAACTTACAATCTCCAGGGAAACAATCAAAGCGGTGCTAAAAAAATTCGTTTCCTCTTTTTTTTTTTGCTCCTGTGTCGTCGTTGCTTTTGCTTGGAAATCATTATTGAAAAGTTTTTTTTCTGTATCTCAATACAAGGATGTGTAGAAAACGTGTTAGAATTAGTTGATTGGTTTTACTGTTTGGGGCAACGATCCATAATTGTTTGCTTACAAACTGAATTTGAGAATATCACCAATTGTAGGTTGTACGGTGTTACTTATATGAAGCGTATGTTTTGCGGACATACAATAAAATGTTTTCTTTGGATATTTTATTCGTAAGGGTATTACATATAAATAACGGTAAGATGTATTTGGCGGAAAACATCGAAAAGACTCGAAAATTGCTACAATAATTTCAAAGACTTGCTGGCTTCGATGATAATTGAAATCTGCATGTAAATCGTATATAGAAACCGTGTTTTTTCACAACTTTTAATTGCTTTTTCTTCAGATATATAGATATATAGATAGATATATATATATATATAGATATTTTTGAACAAGCGTTTACTGAAAGCACAATTGCTTGTATTTAAAAAGTTTGTGTCATACAAAACATCTAAGCGGTTACGTTACGTTATTCCAGCTATCATATAAATAATTAAGCGACTTGTGGGTGTTTAAATTTTTCCTTTGCTCGGGAGAATTCGAGTTCGAGAGATTGGAAAGAGAAAAACATTATCGACGGCACACAGCCGTTATAAAGTTGTCGAAAGACGAGCAAAGTTTATGCAGAATGCGTAAGTTGTTCGTAGTGTTTTTTTTCTCGCAATTATGCCCATTTGTGTGAGTAAATGGAGAGAGACAGAGAGAGAGAGAGAGAGAGAGAGAGAGTTATTCTGAGAGAACTTACAAAACTGGAAAAATTGTATGTGCGAACGGTGAGCGGTGAAGGTGTGACAGTTTTTCTCAAAACATTTTCTATATCACGAAAGAACAACGCTGTACTAGGCTGGGAAGAAATATATAGAGTTTATGAGTAGGGTATCTTCTCGAAATAGATAGGCATATTTCAAAGTTCAGCGGTTGCCCATTCAAGTGAGAATTGCAACTTTAGTTCCTAAACACCTTAGTTGCAAATCTTTGCTAAAGCGTAACATATTCGAGACATATGTTAAACTGTTGATGACGAGTGATAAGAGATGGAAGAAGAGATCGGAGGAGAGGTGAGACTGTGGTAAATCTTGCACTGACTCCAAGCTGATAATGATCAACTTTACAGCAATTACAGGCAACGTATTGGCTTCTTCGGAAAATAATTTCTGTCTCTTTTTTTTGGTCAAAATGAAAAGCACTTAAATTCGTTGAGTTCGATTAATTTAATCTCTCCGAGGTTTCACTGATTGTTACTCGGCGGTTTCCATCAATGAATGTCTTCACCTTGGCGTCATCGGTCCATATCCACATCAAAATTGTCGAAAAGAAGACAATTTGCAGACCAGTTTTGGCATTGACGTTCTATCCAGACATCATCTCCATACGTATGCAATAATTTTTTTCTTATTTGCACCGCATTGTTCCTAATACTGCTGAGCATAGCCCAACAAACATTCGCAAGCAAGCTTCGCTACACATAAAGTATATATAAAAAAAAAAACAATTAAATGCTCTATTTGTTTAAAAAAACGAAATGACTTTCCGGTCACCCTAATACTTAAATTTTAGATGGCTAATTAAAAATTGAGAAAGCTTGGCTGGGAGGCATCAATGCAGTCCTTTTACAGTTCAAAGGTGGCATTGAACGACAATAACTTGTATCGATTTGCGCAGCATTTACAGAACGGCGTGAGGGGAAATTTTATGCAAGACCTATGAAAACCATGTCATAATTTTTTAACCAGTCTGCAGTCGTTTGCTGCAGACTTCTACTTGTACTGCAAAAATGTAAGAACACCATACGGCTGGGGCGATGGGGACATTGTTTCGTAAGAAGTGTGACATATAACGCTGAAAATAGACGTCGTTCGCATCCGTAGCATCAAAAGAAGAAAATCGATCAAATTTAAATATCGGGACATCGTTAAGTATTTGCTTTTGTAAGGTACAGGAATTAAGGACAACTCGAATGCTATACGGCTACGCTGAACTATCATTTGCCACGATTAGGTAGCTGAATTAAAACGTGACCATACCTGCTTGGGTAATGATTAGTATTCGAGATGTACGAAAACTATAACCAGTGATGAAAATATTGCTCAACTTTGTCAAATGTTGCTGAACGATCATCGAATTAAAAGTAGACATATATGATAGATTAGAGAAAGTAGATCGGATGTAGGTTGCCCTGATCGCTTATAGTTGAAGAAGAACCCTCACCCTTAAGTCGGTGGCAACAATGGCTAATTTGGATAAAAGGAAGTTCACCTTACTGCCTCATTCACCGTTTTCTCCAAACTAAGCGACATTAAGCGACGATTATCTTTTAATAAATCTCGGAAGCATATACTTCGAGTTCGGCAACAAAAATAAGTCGAATGATGACGTCATTATGGAAACTGGGAATCGTTGGACGGATTATCTCATTCTTGCGGGAAACTATTTGTGAATTTTGCGAAAAGAGTATTTGCTTCATATTGGGATGGAAGACTATGCAAATAACTCTCGCAATAGATACGTATTTTAATTCTTTACAAGCAGAATGGAAACGTAAAACAAACCTTGCAGGAGCAATGAGAAGAATTCGTTTAACATATATTTGCATTCAAGTGATTATTGCATGTATACCTTTCGATGAAAGAGAAATATTGTAAGCGCGCTTAAGTGTCCAATTGCTTCACCAATACACTATCAATTACACCTAATAATCACATACAACACGTATACGCACGTACACCTCTGCGTTCCGCATAGAATTATATAATTATTCCTAATACTGCTGCATATGTACACATGTACAATATACAGACTACATGAATAACAGTTGCTTGTGCTATTTTATTTTCAAGCTTCCAAACTTTAAGAAAGGCATGCACACAACCGTAAGTATGAGCCTTTTCACTAAAAGTACTTATACGTATATACGACAACTGTATAGATTAACGAGATGGTATATATATTTGTAGTTTATGTATTTGTATTTGTAGTTTATGTTCTATAAAAGTTTCTCATGTCTAAGTTCCTTGAGTCTTGATTCATGTAATAAGTCCCGCATATAGATATGTGTGCGTACATTTAGTAGTGAAATGCATTTGTAGCAGATTACAAATACAAAACGTACACATGTTGCACAATATCGCACAATGTTTTTTGGCAGTAAATGTTCGCAGAAAATCGTACTCACATGTATGAGTAGAGAGAGGAAAGCAGCCTATATATCATTTTCTTTTCAAAAGAATTTTACTCACGTTACTGTTGTCTGATTTACAACAGTTTACGATGCTGAGTACGTGAGCAGGCTGCGCTACTTTTCTCTTCGCAAATCCATGATAAATTGGTTCGGCTTTTTTGAGTTTCGAGAATTGCCAGAGAGAGGTCAGATGGGATCTAATCAGGGGAATAGGGAGGCTGGCTAAGCAAGTCTTTAAAAACCACTGCACTTTGGAAAGATGCGTAGTTGTAATGTAAAAACTACGAGATGTCTGTCCCAAATGCCGGTGAATGGCTTCACGCAAAGTGCTTCAAGTTTGGCCTGGTTCCATGCAACTTTTAATGCGCTATATAACGAAAATCTAGGAGAACCATTTCTAAACACTCGAGTGGGCAGGTAAACAACTTATGTACGCCAGCAAAAAAACTTAGTATAGCTTAGTACATGTATATAGATTGCAACAAGTGCACAGTGTATTATTATATTAATTGCATATGTGTCGTTTGGAAAACTATTCGAGTCTCGGAATTTCACATGACGCTGGCATATACTTGCTACGGATTGCAAATGACAATGCAATAATGGTTGTGGGCGAACAACGGGCATAATTCAATCCACGGCCATTAACTACGAGTATATAGGCCAGACTTGACATCTCCATTTCGACTGTGACGAAGACACAGACAATTGAAACGATTCAATAATCTTAGAATCTTAGGTCGTTAAACAATATACTGAGTCTTCAATTAGGATGGGCGACATTTTGAAACGGCCACGTAATAGGGTCACTGTTTCACAAGCAAGGGCACGTGGCGCTATCCTGTTGAAATAAATAGCGAGTAGAAAATTCATACTCGTGTAAAGTCGACTATTAAATAAGCTCCGCTTACGTGATGAAGTGCCACAAATTATCTGTTGTTTTTTTTTGAAGCTATCCCTTTCATTGTAATGGGAATTTCGAGGTCCAAGTTCGGCAAATTTAATTTTCTGCTTTCGTCATAAAGTAGTAAAACTTTAACTTTGCTCTCACGTAACGGCGTGCTTTTTATGGTTGGTGTTTCACAAGTAGACTTATTTGAATTTGTTCCCAGTTACTATTTTGGAATAATGTTTACCGCGAAAAAATATCTTTGCTAGATCATGGCCTGTTTGTCATAGGAATGGTTACATGGGAAAAAATTGGTTTTAAAAATTGGTAAAAAACTCAATGACATTTCCAGAATAAAGTGTTATGTGAAGAATGGCCGGAAAAGTGATGCGATTTAATCCATTGCAAGAAGGATTTATTCTTGAGTCAAATTATCCTAAAAGTTGCGACCTGTAGGTTGAACACATTCTGTACTATAAATGTACACACATCAAATACAAACAAACAGGCTTCAATTGATTCAAAAAATTGCTCTGAATCGGTCGGTAAATGTTGGGTCTTTATTAAGTACTTCTGTGTCTCATAGCCACAAACTTTGCTTAGTACGTTCTGCATCGCAAATGTTTTGGTTTATAAAAGGCCGGTCGACTTTATTGGATAACGTAACGCCTTCATCTGCAGCATTTGCACAAATATGGCCGAATACCACAATCGAGCGAAAAATCGCACCAAACTATTTATCGATGTGCTTAGAAAAGCCAGCTGATTCCCTTGTATTTTGAAGACCCGGAATGAAAGTTAACTATGGAACACAGAATTATGATTTTGTTCATGTGCTCTCAGTGAATGCATCAACGCAATGACAGTTGTATGTTGCCAGTTCAAAAATGGCGCGAATTTTCGAATAACATCTCTTATTGAGAGATTCGCTGTATAGTTCAGGTGATCTGTGATAAGTGTTTTTGTGGATGGGCGCAGCCAATGTTAGAAAAACTTTTTCATTGTTTAAATTACGATTATGATAAAATATATATGGAGATAAATGGCCTTAAAAATTGCAATGTGTATCAGTATAAAATGAATGAATTATAGGTGTGTGTGTGTGTGTGTGTGTGTGTGTGTGTGTGTGTGTGTGTGTGTGTGTATAAGATTTTTGATCATTTAAGCTTTTAAGAGATTTACAGTGAACTTGACTTTTTTTGCTCAACTTAGCTTAATTGGACTTGCAGTTGCATTTTTCCTACAGTGTATGTAGCATGTGTAGGCCAAAGTTCGATTGCCTTGATTGATAACGGGAGAATTCGATCACGAAGGTAAGCAGAAGTTGAATGAGGCTTTCTGTAGTTCACAATCAATTTTTGTACTTTTTCGAGTGTCCGCTTGTAAAATTAACTCTTTGTGTTTCGCTCAAGAGCGTATTATATATTTTCTGTATAATATTGTTAGCATATACACATACACACACATTTAGAGATATGAAAAATTACATCGTTTCCTATAAGAGATGTGGCAGTGTTTGTGTGCTTTCGTTACTAAACACGATTAGAGAGATATTTGTATGTAACTCTGATAATAGTTTTGTGTTTAATTCAATAAATAACAATAACAAAAATAACAAAAAAATATAGAAAAAAAATAACAATAATAATAATAAAAACTAAAGCTAAGACTAATAATAATAATAATAACTAAATACACAGAGAGCCCACTTGAGCTATAATCACTTGCACTTCACATGTATGCTAAACGCGATATACTTTGACAAAATATATTTATACTATATACACGTAAGTGTTTCTATATATGTAAACGCTTGTTCCCGTATATGAACTAAACTGTTATCAGAAAATGCTAAAAATTAAAATATTATAGAGTTTACTCAGTAAGATTGAAGAAGCGGTCTCAGTCGGTGGCGATTTGTTAAACCGTACAGTTTATAAAAGAAAGTGTTTTAAAACGCAAGGAATATAAAAAAAAACAAACAAAAAAGAAAAAAAAAATAAAGAATAAAAAGTACAGAATATAATAGATCGCATAATAAAACGCTTTTTCCATCTTTTCTTTTTAATAAAATTAGTAAAATTTTATCAAGCAAAAGAAAATCAGTTGTGTTTTTACTCCAAGTTGTAAATAGAAAGTAACGCCGCGCGATGAATGTGTTCTTAAGGAAAAGTCTTCAACTGACAAATGCCGTCAAGTCATCGTTCTCTACAAATGTATGGAGAGCTGCTAGCATACAAGCGCCTCGGCAACCTGTAAGAATCTCCCCATTTATTTATGCTATTATACGAAGTGTGGAGCGTAATCGTATTGTCTTTAAGACGACAAATACAATGCATTTAATATTCATATTATTGATAGTAATAACAACAACTATAACATAATTCCATAATTATGCAACATTAATAAGTCCTCGGTGCAGGCGGTATAGAGTTAGTTGAATTGTCTAAGACTTGATCGTTAATAGGTCGGTATTTGAAGGACGTTTTAGCGTTCATTTCACACCAGATGAGAATATGTTTGCGCCAGTGTTCATCTAAGGGTTTCTTTGTTTGCTCCTTAGTATCTTTGGAGTAATCGTATTCATCGATACGAGTTTTGAAATCTTCACGCGCATGAGCACCTCGTGATTCCTTGCGATGCTCCATTGAAGTGACAGTAAGCAAAGCATTAATTATTAGATTGTGTAGCTCAATGATTTCCATCAGATCTGAATTCCATATCATGCCTTTGTCGGTCACTTTAATGTTATTAAATTCTTGCGAGATTCCCTTTACAAGTTCGATGCCCTCCGTTAGAAGTTTACCATCGCGAAAGACGCCGGCATGCTTCGTCATTGTCTTCTGCAGTTTCAAGCGCAGTTCGGCCGGATTCGTTTTACCTTCAGAGTTGCGCAGATTATCCAAATAGACAATGCCGCGAATACCAGTTTTTTCATCTAATGGCGGTATCGGTTTACCGGGTGTGTTGCAGCTAGCTATGGTCTCTGCACAAGCTTTGCCAAATACGAGAATGTCGAGCAATGAATTAGCACCTAAGCGATTTGCTCCATGTACTGAAGCGCACGCACACTCACCACAAGCATATAAACCGGGTACAATTTCATCTTCTCCTTCATCGCTCATTGTTAAGACTTGACCTCTATAGTTGGTCGGTATACCACCCATATTGTAATGGACAGTAGGCAGCACAGGTATAGGTTCCTTGGTAACATCAATATTTGCAAATGTAAGAGCTGTGGCTTGAATTCCTGGCAATCGCGCCTTGATGAGGTCTTTCGGTAAGTGATGCAATTGTAAGTGTATGTGGTCCTTTTCGGGACCGCAACCATTTCCTGAAATGATTTCCAAGGACATTGCGCGAGCGACGACATCTCTAGGGGCTAAATCCTTTAATTTCGGGGCATACCTTTCCATGAACCGTTCCCCCTTATCATTAGTGAAGAAACCACCCTCAGCGCGTACACCCTCTGTGATCAAACAACCGGTTCCATACATTCCGGTTGGATGAAACTGCACAAATTCCATATCTTGCAAAGGTAATCCCTTACGGGCTACCATTGCAGTACCATCACCGGTACAGCAATGACCATCCGTAGTTGAAAAGTACATGCGACCAGACCCACCTGTGGCGATAACTGTACTAGCGGCCCGAAATCGACACAAATTTCCACTTTCAAGATTCCAGGCCAAAATACCAACGCATTTACAATCTTCGAACAGCAGTTCAAATACAAAATGCTCGCTGAAGAATTGCAGATGTTTGTAAGCAAGAGACTGACCATAAAGGCAGTGCAGCATAGCATGACCAGTTGCATCTTTTGCGGAACAACATCTGTGGGCGGGTCCGCCTTTGCCACAATTAAGAGTTGCCCCACCAAAAGCACGTTGGTAGATTGTACCCTCAGGCGTACGAGAGAAAGGCATTCCGAAATTCTCAAGCTCGTACACCGCCTTAGGCGCCTCACGGCACATGAAATGAATAGCATCTTGGTCACCTAGCCAATCAGATCCTTTAACCGTGTCATAAAAATGCCATTCCCAATGGTCTTCTTCCATATTACCTAGGGCCGCGTTTATACCGCCCTGGGCAGCGACAGTATGAGCCCGTGTTGGATATTGTTTGCAAAGTATAGCAGTTTTAAAGCCTTTCGCCGCCAAACCAATAGCAGCTCGTAATCCTGCCCCGCCCGCACCAACAACAATTGCATCAAAGCTGTAATCAACGATCATATACTTTTTCCTTATATCGGCCACGTCTACACTCTTAGTGCTTTTTGAATTGTAATGCCTGGCCGAAGAAAGTCCATTATTCATCGCGCTGTTAAATAACAGGTCTTTGATCGTAAAATTTTTCGCAACACTTTTCCGTAATATCGCAACTCGAAGCATATTTCCGTATGTTGAGAAAATTCAATTGCTTCACATTAATCTGACATAAAAAACTTGAACAATTTTTTAGGAGAAAAATTTGTAAATTTCAAGTCAATATCAGCGACTACTTTTCTAATGGAAGGTAAGCTTCATATCGTTCGAACTAAAGGGTGAATTTTAAACAATTCTTTTATCAGTTTCCAATATGTCGATTACACGTCACGTCACATACGTCATATGATGACAAACCATTTCTATGGAAACACACCTACATATAATAGTGATGAATGATTTTTATAAACCTGTATGCTTTATAAAGTTACATGAACACATACACAATGGCAGGGTATTATTTTTCTCACTATTATGTTTTCATTGAAAGCGAAGAAAACACTAAATTCGACCGTTGTTGTATCCTCTTCTGCATTCTTCCTCTTACTTTCCAAGAATACCTGGACTGATGGATGTGATGGATGTGTGCATGTATAAATGTAATAAAAATTCCTTATAACGAGGAAAGGATAAAACGTTTTAAAAAGATTTCCTTCTTATTTCTTTAAAATGGAACGTTTATTGTTTTGCAATACTTTAGTTAGTTTTACGCCAAAAAAAAAAAAAAATAAAAAAAAATATTACTTCATAAGGAAAATAAAAAGAAAATGTAAAGCCCCTGTCTCGCGAAAAAACCAAAAATATATCTTTATCTTTCTCAGCCCTCGGGTGAAAAAGTAAAAAAAGTTTTCTCTTCACTTTTTCATTGGAACGAAAAGATATATAAACAAAAGCATTTCCATCAATTCTAAGTGAAGTACACCAACAACAACAACGACGTTACATATCGATAATTAAGAGGTTATCAACATTCGATCGTTGCTTATCTTTCAAACCGATGAGTTAAAGAACTGACATATGTTAGTTTACATGTTTTGACGTCAATTCAATCTCTGTTCCATGAGGACAACGAGTGTAGGGAAATCGTGGATCGTTTTTTTGAAAAACTCTACGGAATATAAATTCCTGTAAATGTGAACGACAAGCATCTGAGCAGAGGAATCTCTTCTCTTCTTACATTTTATAAAACTACGATCGGATAATACGATCAACAAAATTGGTTATGAATTGCTTATGAAATGTTCTCATTAAAATGCGCCCACTTTTTCCGTTTTACAATTACACTGCTTTTAAGCACCTAGAAATGTAGAACCGAATCTTCATCATCATCCGCTACGATATCGTCTGCACTGTTTGTTGTTGTTTTTTTTTTCCGTTTTTCGTTATCGTACACGTGGAATCAAAGGGATTACGAATACACAACATAATGTGGATGCGGGCTTATAAACCTGGACCAGAATATAGGCAAGCGTTCGTAGAGAGAGAGAGAGAGAGAGAGAGAGAGAGGTCTTCAGCAAATTTTTGTATAAAAATTTGCCTTTTTATCGTTCATTGATCGACACTAAACAAAGAAAAGACAGATTACGAAGATGGAAGATAGAAGAAGAATTCTCTGTTTTCCAAGTAAAGTCTCTGTTTTGGCTCCATGGGTCAAGCACCCGTCTACACATCAAGTGAGCAATCTTGGGGGGATCTTTGTCAACCATAGAAGATGGCTTCGGGGTCCCCCTGATACCCAGTGCAATGTTAATAACTGCTGTTGATTTTGATCATTATTTTTTATATCGAAGGGATTTAGAAATTCTTAGTGGACGATGTTCAGTTCAGTGATACAAATGTGCAGTTTTTCTATTAATTTTGAAGTTGACGCTTCTAGAGGAGGTCTAAGCATAAACCCAATCTTTCTGAGGTTACCGTTATCGTTATGGACTCACTTTTCGTTTTCGTTTTGTCTAAAATATATTATACACGCAGATTGTTCTTTAATGCTTTTAGGGTACCGTTTCACGTTATCTCACTATTCTATTCGCTAGTCAACGACATCCGCTATAAACACCTGGGAGCACATCGCTGAATGTTTCACTTATATGTTGCAATCTTGCTTTCCCTTGAGGTTTCATCTTCTTATGATTCATGATTTATGCAGGCAACGGTGCACCTTTCAAATTTTTGTAACTTTTTCGAAACGAAACATTTGAAGAATTTCAAGTCGATGCAAGATGTGTCAATAAGACACATAAAAGAAGATTATACGCGAAAGGCTTGATAACTGAAAAAATACGTCGGGAGAAATGTCATCTTTAGAGGAGCTGAGCATCTCTGGTCGAAAAAGTGGTTTACTCAACTTTCCTCCGCATCCAATAACTTTAAATACGGTATTCGCAATAAAGATCTCGCAGTTCTTTTCTTTCATTTGTTCTTTTCTGCAACAACATTAGCATTTCTTTAAGCCTAGCCCTGGAAAGTTAATTTTCTCACAAATTCATTCATTCATTTTTGTAGCCAAAGATCATTATGTCATTACACATGTTCAGATTTGTAGGTTACGTTCTGTGACTGTGCTTCTTATAGGAACCGAGTACCAATGGCTATTCGAACCAAACACTGAACTCTGATCACAGCGCCTTCTGTTCTTTTTATTAAGAAAAAAAAAAAAAAAAAAAGGATAAACTGAAGTCTTGTACTTTTTATCGATCGATGTAAACTAAAACAAATAGTAATTATTGTTGATTTCTGGAGGAAGGCGAACACGAAATCAGACAAACAACTCAGAAAGTCAATTACGCAAATGTATTCGTTTTGAAAAGCAGTCAAATATTTGCGTATACTGTGCGTGTGTGTAGATTCACATGCATAAATGTATATCTCTTTATTTGGATGTAGATGTTCTTTCATAGCTAGTCGCACATACTTGTGCACGCAAAGTACTTATCCTTTTAAATAAAGCGGAAAAAAGAATTTTTTTTCTCTTTCCTTAGAGGAAATTGATTTATTTCATCAGTAAATATGTGTAAAGAAAAAGTACTTTCGTCTATATGTTCGTATATATATATATATATATATATGTGTATATGTATATATCGTTGTCTTTACTGGTGTCCTTGTTAAACGCAAAAAGGAAAAGCGTTGATTTCAAAATGCAACTAACTGAAAAGTTCACTTTTATGATCATAAATAACGTGTGAAACATGATTTTCAAAAATAATTGCGTTTTTATACGTGAATACTTATTTGTATGTATTGGTACCGGATAAAAATGAGAAAAAAAACCGAGTCGCTTCATATATTTGCCATACAAGAAAAGATGTATTATTGCTTCACAAATCACAAATATCGAATGTTTAGATGTTCGTGTGTTAACTTGCTCGCTGCAACTCATTTAACTGCATCAAGTGCTTGAGTTTATGTGAAATCGTCCTTACTAAGCGTTAATAGAGTGTGCTTTTGCATCTTTGTGCAAACGATGTACTCTCTTGATGCAACATCAACACACTCTCAAACATTATACAAAATTTATTTACATTCGGAAAATTTACTTGCACTTGAGTGCAAACGAACATGAGGGAAAAACATAAACACAACATAAAAGCACTAAGAAATATATTTGTAACTCCGTACAAGTCATGATATTTCGTGCGCATTCAATTCGAAAAAGGAAGCGAAAGCTAAAAAGACGTTTTCGGTACATTTTCGCACAAAAAACAAAAAAAGAAAGGAAAAGAAAAGAAAACGTCGCTATAAATATTTAGTTTTTTCAATTGATTTGACCACAGCCACTGCATGTAAACATTAAAATGGAAAGCAGATGTACTTCCTCTCCTTCATATACATGTATGTTTGTATACACATATGTTATACGTCAAATTTTGTGTATTTTCGCATACACGTAGCAATATACATACAACGTAATCTTATATAGAGCGTGGTTTTCCTATTACAAGGATTTGCTTTAATAAAGTTCGTACATTAGGATAAGGTCACGAAACATAGTTTGGCACTCGCGTTATTCGCTTATAAAGTGTGATTTCATCATTCCATAGATTGCTTAAGTTGGCTCTTCATGTATATATCAGTCCAGCATTCTGGAATTTATATATAACTGCATAGTCATTTTTTAATCTTTTTTTTTTATCAGTTTGCTTACTCATCTTACAGAAGAGTGGGTAACAATCGCGATTACCAAGACAATGTTCGCGGGTTCACAAGTGCGGTCGACTTTGCTGTAGTGAACACTCAGTCCGTAAAGGCATAACATTTACCCATGGGGCACAAATCCACTCCGCTGCCGCCACCCCTTCCCTGTCTTGTTCGCTTTCCTCATTTTTTTCTGACCGTGATCGCGTTGCAAGCTATCCCCTGGATAATATATAAACAAAAAGATAGGTTTCTTAACACTGAAGTCAATACCTCATGTCGTAGCGAGCCGGTGTACGAGCTTCAACGGAATTTGTGAACTGTAAAGGAGAAGTGAGACGTGCTCTACAAGTAGAAAGTTTTGAGAAGAGAAAATGTGTATCGAAAGTGTTTCGTAAGCTTTCGATTAAGGGGAAATTTCTTGCTATAACCGCCACTTTTATATAACACAAACTAGAGCTGTTTTTCGGGTCCCACATTGGACGCCAGTTTTGTATAACAAGTGTTGTCTCTTTATCTGAATCCTCGTTGCCTTTCGTGTTGTGTGACAAACAATATTAAATTATCTATGTAAAAAAAAAGAAAAATCGAAATAGTGGAAAAAGTTGTAAAAGTTGAAAGGCTGGGAGGCTGTAAACGGATGGACGCACGTGCCATCGATAAGCCAGTTACCTCGGGATAAATGCGGGATTTTCAAATTTTATCCCACAGACACTCCACAGACGTTTACACCAAAGCAATACACCTGCTATAACCCGTATGAGGACACATTGATAGACGAAACTTACTTGTACTTGTGGATGGACTGACCTTACCACCAGGCCCTGGCCACTTCGTTCTGACCGTCACCGTGTTACGCAAGAAGGTCATATCCCCTTAGTTATATATAAAAAAAAAGCGATGGCACTCAAATTCGGGCCGTAAATGCCCATATTTGACATCCGACAACTGCAGAGATAGGACCTTACTTTAATGTTGCTAAATTTTCGCGATATTTGAAGACATTCCGATAGCTTAGGAAGGCAAAAATGCTTAAGACTTTAATATCGAACGAACTGGAAGGGAAAAAATGTCGTTTTCCATCTGCCCTCCATAGTATTGACGATGTCAGGAAGGACGAGTAGGGAGAGAGATAGATAGATGTATCTTATAGAGCGCGAGAGATATTTAGGGAGAGAGAGAGAGAGGGAGGAAGGGAGAGAGATTCTCTTCTGCTGGTCTCACAGATCATGTAAAATATATACATTCTTAATCAATCGAGAGCGTTTATCACTTTCAGAGCGTTATGTCTTACGGAACTTTCGAAGATGTTTGAAGAAGCCCTTGTAAAATGTCAAACCTTTTAAGCATACAATGACAGTTCTAATAGAACAATCAAATCTACGAGTTAATAACAAACAAAATTGTTATTAATAAATAGAGCGAACATAACCCGATGCTTAAAACATATTTTTGCTTTGCTTGAGACCATGAATTATTGCGAAGCAAATACATTGAAATTTTTTCATTCTTTGTGATGTCTCATGTTTGTCCGAGCAAGGCAAGAACAAGGTAGGAGCTAAGTTTGACGATCCTGTGTTAATTTGTAGAGATATAAGGATTGTACTTGCATCCGGATAAATAAACGACCAATAGTTAAATCAATCATCACATTTTGTTACTCACTGAGATTATATTTATTGTATAAGATCTTTGATGTCTAACTGTTCCTGTTCTCGCTACTATGCGCTGTACAATTATGGAATACATTAATGCGAATACCGTACATAGTATGTTAGTTTAGTGCTATTAGTGTATATGAGAATTGATATCGTAAAATGTAGGCCAAATTTAAACTTAAGACTAATCGAAAGCAATTAAATGTTTTAAAGGAAAGTTTGCTTTAATATTGCGCCTGTATTCCGCTATGTTCCACCTGATTGCCTTGTCCTAGATAAGTGAACATATTATGTACGCACGGGTAGCATAATCGTCCTCGATGTTTATCATAACTAATGCAATTATATATTAAAGAAGTAACCACAAATAATATTCAAATAAATGGCAATAGAAATGCTTATCGATGACAATGATCGCCTTTTGCAAAAGTGAAATGAATATGAAAACAGAAAATAACAAAGGGCCGCAATAGGGCGTAGCATTGTGTTCACAGACAGAGAGTAAACATTACACTACACACTTATCAAGGTGAAGACATAAAATTTGATAATTTCGGCTGTCGGTCGGTCGGTCGGTCGGTTGGTCGGAACAGCTTGTGAATGTAAAAATAGGAAAGAGAGAAGAAAAAAAAAAACTTATATTAGTTCACTTAAAATTCAACTATGACGGTAACACACAACAACAATAACAGCCGTAACAATAATAATAATAACGAAAGTTGAGTGTAAAATAAAATAAATAAAATCTAGAGAGTGTTGAGATTACTTTAAATATGTTTGCATGCATGCATACATATATACATATATATATATATATATATATATATATATATATACGGCAAATAGTAACACATGTTTTTGCTACATATATAAATCTATATATGTGTGATAGCGTACAAACACATATGCAATTAGAAGACATATTCATATGCGAGTAACTGATAACAGTTATTTCTATTTATGTTTATTTATTTTGTATGTTTATTTACAATCTCTCTGGCGTTCCGTTTATTAGTGTTGTTGCTATACACTCCACCTCTTCAGTCAACACTTATGTGCATATATAAATGTAAATAATGTTTGTCATTTGACATGATGTCCATTCTTTTTATATAAACCTAGATAGGATTTGATCACTTGAAATGTGTGCTGGTAATTGTGGTACTGCTGATGGCGATGGTGATGGCGATGGTGGTGGTCATGGTGCTCGTCCGAACAATTTTGAAAAATAATTTTATTCCCTTTTATTATGTTTGTGCGCGTGTTAAAAGTGGGTTGTTTATTGACTGTAAGAGTGTATGTGCGCTCGACCGCGATTTACTGCTACAATGCATTTGTTTACTATCACACAATATTACAAGACAAAAATGCAACGATAATCCCAGTAAACGTTTTCCAATCACTTTTATACATACTCTGGACAAATACTTTGCTTTCATTTTGTTACTATAATCGAAGATACGAGAATACGAAATACAACGATTGTTGTGATTAATAAGACGTCTCAAGTTTATTTTGGATAATTTATGTTAGGATCTGCTTGATCCTTTCTTTCTATCTAGATTATTACATAGTATAAGGAAACTGACTTAACACAGAGAGAAAGAGAGAACATGTCCACTTTCGAAGCTTAATGCTTTCACTTCAGTGAGTCATAAATTCTTTGAACTGCTCGTAGAGATCTATGAACGAGAAATCGATATATAGAAAGCATATCGTCTCGACGACATTGTAATGGTATAAATCGCTTATTTCTTAATTGGAAAACATTTTTTTTTTTAATTTTTCTGCATTAATCATATGTTTACCGTCAATGTTATACATTTGGGTCGAAACGATTCACTCAACGGAACAATTTAAGTGCTGTGTCAATATCAATGTTTTCAAGTGAAATGATATAACGAAACCACTGTGTAAACGCACTGTAAAGCTATTTCAATTGTTGCAATAATCTTAACGAATGAAGACATCATTGCTTATATGTCCGCTGGGTTATTTTTAGTTTTCGAATAGTAGTTTTTCGAAGTAGAGTTTCCCGCAGTGTAAATGTTATTAGAAATGCATTGTATTTGTATGCAAAAATTCCTATTTTGATCCGAAAATTTCAAAACAATGCGAATACATATCGAGTAAACAAATACCCATTGAAATATTTAATAGTATGGCAGGAGAGGCGAAACTGAATCATTTTTTTAAAGATTGCTAGGAAGCGGTATTGTTTTCTTGTCATCCCAACAATTAAGTGACTCAACTACAAGAGCGCAAGAAAATTAAGCGATAAAAGCTTTTATTTGTTTTTAGCTAATCCATAATTGGATTCATTTGGAACCTTGTCTTAAGAGCATAGGATTTATTATGGCTTGGCTTTCCTACATACATGATGACAAAGGAAAATGAAGAGCAACGCTTCAGTATATTTGGTTATATAGATAATATTTCCGATTAAATTTTTCTCAATTAGGTTAAGCTAAGAGAAAATGCATTCTTCGTTTATTTACTTTTTTGTTTCTTTGCTTATTTTGCGATAATAGCAATGAATAAGTAACAAGCGAAGTCGTCTATGGACGGTTGAGTTTTTGATGGCTCGTTCAAATCATTGGGAAACCCCGTCGTCAGCTTGTCGCTGGCTGTATACATATTGAGTACACCACATAGATGCATATATTTTTATGGACGACTTTGTAATTGATAGTTGGTTGTTAATTACAAAGTTATTCGCATATCTGTTAGTGACGCTATTTTGTTAGTATATTTATGTTAGACTATTAATCCTTTCTAAAGTTTGAGCGTTCATTTTTGGTTTTTGCGAATTTCGAGGTTAATATGTTTGAATTTAATCGAGTTGTAACGTTCTTTGACTGCCAACTGATTTAGTAATGTGTTAGAGACAATTTAGGTCACTTAAATTAGTTAAAGTAAGAAATGATAAGCGATTTGCTGAGGGTTAGCTGTGCTATAATCTAATAAATGATTAAAGCATAGCGTTAAGTATTTTTGTTAGGTGCCATTGTCTAGCATTGGAGAATAAACGAAGTATCACGAATGGCAAGTTGTACAGCCGAAAGTTAAGTTCTATTGTCGACTATTAACGGCGACTATACGGTTAACTTCCACCTATGCATTTTACCTTGATCTTGTTCTTTTATAGACTTTTCAGATTTCGATAATTTTTTTTCTTTTTATAAACCGATGGCAATACGTGGCAATAGCTGCGGAAAAGAGGGCTGGTGCAGTTTGAAATACCTAATGTTCATAGATCAGCGATCCAATTAAGAGTCCTAAGCGAGTAGGTAACATGTAAAACTTTGGCATTGAACAGAGTGGATTGAGAATCTTTTCTTCTTTTTGTTTCCGGCCGTTTATGATTGGTAGAATTCCCTTAAAATGATGTATGCGCAATGCAAATGCGCTCTCAACATATACATATATTACGTTTAAGTGTTCCTCCATTTCTGCCTGTACGTGCTATGTTAATATAGATTTTTTCTCAGAACAATTTTAATGATTGGTTGAATAGCTAGTCTATGGTCCGCATGCTATATCGCAGTGGGTATGAAAATACATTAAAATAAATAGCTTAACTGCAGATGATTAAAAGCTTTTGCACGTGTGTACTTTTAGCAATAAAAAAATGTAATTCTCAACCTCATTTATGAACAACTGGATGCAATTTACTCCAGTATTTTAATTAATACCTTTCATATCCGCCCACTCATCTACCCATTCATTGTCCGTAACCACTTGTCGTATGCGTTTGTGTTATGGAATTGAATGCTTTTATCAAAATTTCATCAGTTTCGCAACGCGAAAAAAAAACGTAGCCTCTCTTAAAATATTAAAATGATGGCAAACACTTATTTATTTAAAATGATTTTCAATTATAAATACATGTGAATATCTCATTTATGTTGCATTTCGTTTCGCATGGCGTGTCAATTGCTTTTATTGAAGCAATGAGCGAACACCCTTAATACTAATTGTATATATTACTTTGTGTTCAGTTCATTTCAACTGTTCACGCAACACACGCAAACCTATGCTTATATATCATGCAAAAAAAAAGAAAAAGAAAAAAAATCCCTAAAAATGTTAAGGCTCTACGTTAACTCGTCGTAAATATCGAGTAAATATCAAGTATGATTCAAGATTATGTCCGTTCTGGGTCGGATCGCCGCTGAAAGTTCATTAACGTCTCCCATTTTTCGGGGTATATTGATCAGGGCAACGCAATACATTTTCATTTTCGTTTACTATATTTGCGAGACGTGCGAGAAGCAAATACGCGCTTTTTACTAATCGAGCGTTACCTTTAGGAATCGCGTTGTGCAATTATGCATATCTGCAAGAGGAAATGCAGGCCTACAAACATGTGTGAGTGAATCAACATTCTCGCAATTTTAAATGCTTACTATGTTTAACTTAATTACTTTTTACTTTATTACAGTAATTTTCGTTAGAGCGCAATGTAATGCTTAGAATTTAGTTGTGTGTTTAGTTGTGTGTAGAGTCGCAAGGTCACAGTTAATCCATTCATATGGACAAATTACATGCCCTCGTCCTCCCTTCCACATCCATAAGATATCTTTCGTTTTGATAGGTTGAAAAGGTTTTGAGTCTGCCTCGACTTCAATGCACACAGTAGTCAAGCTTTCTTTAAATCGCTTGTGTAAGAAGTCATCAACGATCTTCCTTGTTACGTATCGCATTTGAACTATAAAAATTGGTTGGTGTGGATGAGTAAAACATGAGCATATAATATGATTGGAGAGGGGAGAGTTTGCTGCTTTCTATCCATGATATCTCCCTACTCTAGTCTAGTTTGAATTTTCATTGTTACTCAAATCGTCGTCCGCTTTTCGCTGTCCAGAAACCAGTAACTGTCAACAGTTTTGTGTGTTGTGTAATTTTAGTACGTTGGCGGGAAAGTTCTGTCGTATTTTACTACCTAAAGGTAATTTTACTTGTCATGTCAAGGCAAATAGGTAGAGTACGACATACGGTGTTTTATTATTCCACCTCTCCACCTCTTCTGATAAAGTGCATTTAACATCTGATATCCTTGAAGGGAAAGTGACGCATCGGTTCTTTGTAAACACTTATGTGCCACAAACTTGCCAAATTTCAATCCGAACCTTTTAGTTTTACAAAAAATTGCCCGCCTGGGCGATAATGACATTTTCAAATAATTCACTTTCTCGCCAATCGAATACATACTTCCCGCCAAACGGGTTTTGATTAAACGGAAGGATTGGCCGGAAAGTTTGTAGTTTCACACTAAAAATGAATTGATTGCATTGATACGTGAGAGTTCTCGTTGTCGCAGCAGAGAAGGGTTTGATGCGTTACGTTGGTTTTTTTGAGTGCTTTTTTAATTTCTGGCGAACAATTGTAAGGCTTACATACTATTACTGCTATGGCCGTAGTAGGGGACGATTGCTCGACTGCCAAAAATTACTTAGAAAAATTGAAGAGTTGCGAAGAGTTCGATTTCCGAGCAGGTGATTATATGACTTGAACGCTTATCCAAATATTATTCGGTGATGATGAAGAAAATACCTTTCATCTACTATTTCGTTTTCAAAACAGAAGTCACATCACTAATGGGCAAATATTTAAAAGTTAAGTGATTATATTTTAAATTTTTTATCTCCTCTTTTTAGGCTTCAACACCTGAGAAACGTCAAACTGAACGTAAACCAACGTTTTCGGAGAGAAGTCAATTAAAATATGCGCGCCGTCTAGTTGTAAAACTGGGTAGCGCAGTTATCACGCGAGAAGATAATCATGGCCTTGCCCTTGGACGTTTAGCATCCATTGTTGAGCAGGTTAGTGAATGTTATCAGTCGCATTCAAGTGTACACAGCATACTCGTTGCTCTAACAAATGAAATGATTACCTAAAAGTTCTTATCGTAAATGTTTACTATGAAAGAATGTTTATTTCAGCATACAAAACAACTTCAATTTATTTATCAATACTAACATTTCTCATTTCGTTCGTAAATTGACTTGAGTGTAAAGAAATACAGACTTCGAGAATCATTTAAATGTGCGTTGAAAATACATTAAGAACAAATGAAATAAATGAATAAATAAAACACAACAACAAAATTAGTTAAGAAAAAATACAACAACTTTTGTTTATAGATCTAGAGAAGAATTGCCAGCTTCTTTGGTCTTTGTGTTGGCAGCAGATGCGAAGTTCATGTACCTGCTCATTCTGCTCATTCTGACTGGGAATCAGGCATAAGCCTCTCACTCGTATGACAAAGCGTTCCGCGACGACTGAAAACGTTTTCAATGCTCATAATAATTCACTAAACTTGACTTTCTAATGTTTGAAGGAAAGCACATTTTCTTTTGATCGTCTAGACCGAATGAAGTCTTTAATGGGTTCCCTCGACTTTCAATATCGACTAATTAGTTGGAATTTTGCTTGATATTTGATGACGTAGTCATAATGGATTTTAAAAGGGAGTCTGTGAGCCTCATGTGTCTTTCTACGAGCAATGGCTACCAAAGTTTAAAAAAACGGCTAAGGCGGCAGGAGGTTGTGTTACACTTTAAATTGACTTCTGTTGGTCATCTAAGTGATAACGGATCATGGAAGGCTTTCTCTGTCTTAGCTTAATCTCAAACCCTATTGCAAAACATTAAAAAATGTTTTCTTGATGAACTTATCGATCGCATCTGGAAATGAGAATGTTTTATATATAATGTGTGTGAGATATCGTTCGAACACTTCTCATTTCTCATTTCTCAAATTCTCATTTTTATAAAACATTTTTTAATGGTTGTTTCGCATTATTAATCTCAGGTTGCCGAGTGTCATTTGGAAGGTCGTGAAGTTATGATGGTTACAAGTGGTGCTGTTGCTTTTGGTAAACAAAAGTTGGCTCAAGAATTGTTAATGTCATTGTCTATGCGTGAAACCCTCGCGCCCAAGGATCACTCGAAAGAGGCATGTTACACGTGAACTTTTAAGTAAAAGCGAAAAAATAAGAAATCCTTAATATTTCTCTCACTGCATACATAGGAGGAAAGTTTCCTATTAGATCCAAGAGCAGCAGCTGCTGTTGGTCAATCAGGCCTTATGTCACTGTACGATGCCATGTTTGCGCAGTATGGCGTGAAAATTGCTCAGGTAAAGAAGAAAAAAAAAAAGTGTTTTTTATTTTTGTTTTTTGTTTAACTTAAATGCAATTCATTAGTGCATAATGTTACCGGTTTTCGCTATATTTAACGTTTACATGTTTACCGTTTAGGTGCTGGTAACAAAGCCGGATTTCTATAACGAAGAGACGCGTACCAATTTGTTCGCCACACTATCTGAGTTAATTAGTCTGAATATTGTGCCAATTATAAATACAAACGATGCCGTCTCGCCACCAATGTTTCTAAAAGATGACGACATACCACCGGGAACGAAAAAGGTAAAATGTGAAAAAGGAAAAAGAAGAAAAAAGCTTACAGAGCGAACTTATTAGATTGTATGCGCATCGCAGATTGCAACTCCTTCAAATTCAAGGAAAGAGAAAATGAAATCTCTTTACCTTCATAAACATATACATATACGTGTTGTTCTTTTATAGCCGTTTGTGTGATGGTTCTTTTCAGGGAATTCCCATCAAAGATAACGACAGTTTGTCTGCCATGTTGTCCGCCGAAGTACAAGCAGATTTGCTTATCCTCATGTCGGATGTCGATGGCATTTACAACAAGCCACCGTGGGAGGATGGCGCCAAACTCATGCACACATACACCACCAACGATAGTCGCTCTATACAATTTGGCCAAAAGTCCAAGGTAAGCACATAATATAGTATCAATAGTGACAATAAATACCTGAATAAGTCTCTGGGGTAAAATGATGAACCGTGTTGCGTGCTTATGATATCACTGAATATTGTGTCCATTTCACTTTTGCTGATTTAAAACTTTCTTCCAAATAACAGAATTGAGTTTATTATGCCATTTTATTGAACTTATTTATTACTTTTTTGATAGCTTGATAGATTATTATATTAATATATATATGTATATATGTATTCTTTTTTTTAACGTAAAACCTTGAGTGAGGGGAGGCACATTGATTGACGGGCGGCTCGCCTCGTTTCACGGCCATAGCATCGTAAGCGATGTGAAATGCTAGTTACGCGCGAGACCACAAATCTCTTTACCAAGTTTCCATTACAGGCAGATTTGCAATGAATCGAGACGAACGCACTAACGACTGCACGCACACACCACATCCTTTTAATGCCCGAATACGATGATGTCTCTCGGCCAGGCACTCGCAGGTAGACATTGCATCGTCTAAAGTTTATTTAGTGGCTGATGGTCTTGACGTTTACCAGAAACATCTGTTTTGATTTACCAGAAACATCTGAGTAGGCTTCCGAAAGGAAACTATTTTCATACAGGATTGTAGTGATCGGTATTTTTATTCAGAGAGTTTTGTCTGTCTACCTCAGTTTATCTAATCTTTGCATATCGGTCGTATCTCTGATTTAAGTCAACCTATCATTAGGCGGGTTTCAGTCCATTTTTCTTATGAATCCTAATTCAAGTGAGTACACATCTCTCATTTTCCTTTACAATGTCTGCACACTTCTGCTATGACTAGCACGTCGAATGCGTCATGTATCTGATGTAAACTTTAAAAATTAAAGAAAAAAATAAATAAATAAAATAAAAGAAAGAGACATAGCACAAGCTAAGGATATAATAAATTTAGACCCAATTGGTGCTTGACTACTTGCCTATTTGCCAGGAAATGTTTACAATTTCTTTACAAGAATTCGCTAGCGCGAATGACTTCCTTAGTCAATTCATTCTTTAGAATAAAATTTTAATAGAGTAATAAACTGCACTCACCTGCTTCGCATCTCCGGCAAATTTTAACAAGATTTATGCTTAAAGTTGAAAGAGAAGGCATACTGTTTACTATAAATATAAATAAATTTTCTAAAATTAAATCTTTCATCTTAATCTCTGGGCGCGTATTCGTTTTAAGTTTGGTCAAAACGGTCGGAATAAGTTTTATTTTATCTATTTTATATTTGTTTACCTTTTACTATTTCACAGCCAAAAATTTGATTAAAGCAAACTTAAATGCAGCGGTAGGACGAGCATTACAAACTATGATAAAATGTTTTAACGCGAAATTTACTTCAACTGTACACAATCCTGTCCGATGTAATCATCCTCGAGGGGGGCGCGCAATTGTTAGTTAGTGAGTTATTTGATTGCTTACGCTCCACGCCAGACATGATGACAATCTATTTTTTTGTCAGCATTTATTATTATATTCAACGTAGCATGACACGGGCATATCAATTTTAAAATCTCGTTTGGAACACTTCGACTATAACTGCAACAGTTTATTGGCTTTTAATGTTGCTTACTATCTGATATGACTTTTATAAACATTTCTTAACGTTTGATCCCGTAATAATAATTCGCGGCTTTCCAGAGGGAAGACGTATTTCTCACGCCCGAAATCTGCTTTCACAGGTGCTCTTGCGATCTGTTGAGAATTTTCTAAAAATTGGAAAAATTGAAACATAATTTTCTAAAGGATTTTATATATCAATTTCGAAAATAACTGTGAATTGAACTATCTTTGAGAAAGAAGCCAAAATTTGTCCGCTTTCGCTAATAGAAACATAGGGTCGATAATTTCAATTTGGTTCAAGCGCTTCCTTTAATTGTAAGCTCCCTGTAAGCTCTCTGCGAGGGTATGCAAGAGGCATTTTGTGGCGAATAAAGTTATTATTCTGTCTTTTTTATATCCATCAGTGAGTGCTACATTAATTTTGTCCAAACGTTTGCAACGAACGCAGACAGACGTCGCGGCGAGTCCATAAAGTATATATATTCTTGGTCAATATCAAATTCTAAGCCCATTTAGCTTGAGCGTCTATCCGTCCATCTGTCTGTCTAAGATCTACAATAAACATTCTCCCGGTCATAAAAATGAATATATCGGCTTTAAATTTGGCAGAGACATTGAAAAAGGCACATAATGGTTCAAGTCAAGCGTAAACTGGACATATATTTTAGGTGTTTTGCTTACTATACTTAATTTATGGAACACCGTACTATTCATGTATGAAAAGATGGATGTAGGAAAATCGGCCACGTTCACACAAAGTTGAAATACTATTTATTTATATCCGCATATTACTCGTAAGGAAGTGGTTCCTATACATTGTTCACATGAAGATTATTATCATGGTGGAGCACCTGCACAACGTGGAGGATAGTTTTTTTCCTAGCAATCTTTGGAGAGCTAAGTGTATTAATTGCGCATGAAATATCGCGCACATCACGAAGTGTTGGATGCACTGGATAATGGCGATGGGTATAAAAGATTCGTCCCCGGCCAAGTATAATTTTCCTACTCGTTTTGTTTTTTGTGCTTTTTCTTTTTTACTTTTCAGTTTTATTCAATTCTCAAATGGTTTTCCATTTTTTTTTCTGCTTCTTAAACCGTGTCAAAAATACACCGGAAACTGCAGTTTATTCCGTTTAAACGATCAAAGCAGTATTGCTTCTAAAATATTTAAAATTTTAAAATTCCTTTCAATTGTAGATTTTTCAAAGGTTTAGTAGCTACAATATCCCCGGGGATGTTGATAGCATTGTTAACAAGTTAAAAACACCTTTCAAATACACACGGATTATATATTTTCTAAATCGAAAGTAACTACTTTCGTACTACTACTTCTCTTACTTTTTGAAAAGATCAAAGTAAAAAAAAAAATCACTTTTAATGGATTATTACAAACTAAGTTTTAAAATTAGGCGAAGGGGCGCTAATAAGGAAGTTCACACTAATCGTAAGGGATTAGATACTTTTACGCTTACGCTTTACGCTTACGCTGGCTTTCAGATGAACATTCTACAGAGACTTGTGAATCATCCAAACCAATGTTTATTAAAATTTTCACATAGCCTTCGAAAACCAGGTGCGCTTTCAAATTTAATATATGCCTATGAACTAGGGGCGAATGGGCCATGTCGCATTTTTCCAACCGGGCGCGTGCACATCACGTCACTACCCGATACAAGGACGGACGAAAAGACAAAATTAAATCGTTCTAAAATCTCACATAATAAGACCTCTAATATGGCATCTATCCATTCTGCGGCGATATAGATACAGAAGTGAGAACTGTTCTCGATCAATTTAAAGACACACCTACAACTAAATAGGAAACGAAAGAGTTTCTATACACCACGGTTAACATACGAGGCTGGGTATACACGAATCGTCTTAAGGCGAACGTAGTTCTCTTCACTTGTCGCAAATTGCATTTAATTCGTTTCATAATAAATGGCAATGGCTCAAGCATATATCATTTTTCATGAATATTTCGAATATTTAATGGATTTTAAATGCTTAAGCGAAACTGATGTCGTTTTCTGTTATTTGTATCAAGCTTAAGAAGGCCAGGATTACTTTCTACGTCAAATAAAATTCCAAGTGACGTACAATCAAATAGTTTTTCTTGAATCATTCACAAGCAATCATTAAATAAGTTTTTATTTTTTCTTTTCGCATCATAAACTAATCTCGATCATATATCTTTTGAGGTCGATTGTTTTTTTTTTTGTTTTTCTTTTTTCTGTTTACAAGAAATTTCTGCATTAAAAAGAACGGCTTTATACGGCTAGGAGTGTGAATTTTTGAACACCTCTTCCTAGTTGTTCCTAAAAAACGAGAGGTGAGAAAAAATATTTACTGACTTTTTGTTTTTTTTTTTACATTAAATTTCTCTTTTATTGAAAGTGTATTTCATTCAAGTACATAAACACCTTCTGCCATTTTTGTGGTATGACTGTAAGCAGAATTTATCGAATCTCTCTTTGCATTTGTTCTTTTTTCGGAAATTTCACTGACACAATAAACAATAGATAGATCTGGACTGAAATGTCAGCGAAGGCAACACCAAATACCGCCTGGTAATAAAAAATACCTTAATATTTTCATATATATATATAAAAATGTATATTACGTTACGTATGTTGGGCAGTTTTAATCTGTCCAGTTATGAAAATATAACATATATACCGGGGATTGATAAAATACTATGGACAGTAATATGAACTGCAATACAGTCGCATATTGTTGCATATTGGCAGCACGGCTTCCATGTACACAATGCGGGACAAGTCTCTTAGATACGCTTGTACGCTTTTTTCTCTGATCAATCGATGAATTGTCTGATCGCTCAGACTTTGAGAGTAGGTGCTCAGTTAGTAGGAGTGTCCGTCATGAAAACAGCTGAACAGTTTAGCGTTTCACGTGCGACACGGAAAGCATTGTAAAACATCATCCGCGAAGATATTTAGTAAGCACAAGACAAACATTTTAATTAACAGAGATCGACGAACATACTTATGGGCAATACGCATACTAGGGCTACTTGATCAACTGTCTGAAATATTTGGAATTAGTGTCTTCATATGAGCACCACAACACAGTGTCATCTGTGTGCCGGAGCACAAAGTTTCTGACTGACTCAATAGATGGTGAATCCATTAACCTACGATACGATCTATGATACTTGAAATCATAAGATGATATAGTTATCAGCACTTTCTGAGTAACGGACTAAAATCCATATTAATCGACTTTACCTCATTCATATATGATCTTGTAGTAAGTGTCAGTCAAACTACTCTCGCGTAAGCACCTATGCAGTATTACTTTTTCGGTTGTGGCCGAACGCTCTATGACTATAATTTTTATCTTAAGTAACTACTAAAAAAGTACAACTGATTACTCTTTTTCATATATATAGAAATATTGTAGGATCAGCAATAGATCGTTTCGTTGTGTTGTCTGTATTATAGGAGTAATGAGCATCAAAAAAAACGTCTTTTTTTGTTTTTGAAAACAGAGGTGCCCTCAATTTACGTTGATGTGTATGTTTCTCACAGACAAACTGACGGACATGCTTAGATTTATTTGCAATTTAATGCTGATCAAGCATATATACGTATATGTGCGTGGTCTTTGAAACTTCCTTTTAGGTTTTGCAACCGATCTGGCAAAATGCGTATACAATTCAATCGGTCCTTCGGTGGTGGCTACAAAAAGTGGCATAAGTGTGTGGTTTTGTAAATTTTAGCTCTTTCGCTTAGTTTACGATATTCCATGGGATGGAGATGTCTGCGAGAAAGGAAAGGGAAGATCCTAAGGTGTGTTTCTAGAATTTACAGACGTAATAGTGAAATTAATATATCTCCATACCTTTTAATGGAGAAATGAGAAAAGTAAATGTAACTTGTGGTCGCATGAAGTGTTTTTCCTTTAGTGGATTGCATTCTGTTTACTTGACTTCAAGCAAAAATAATTTAATCTTCAAATTCTAATTAAAAATAATATTTCATTCAAAGTTAACGACATTTTTTCTTTATTTCTTTACTATATATTTCGTCCATTTTATTATTCCTAGCAACGCTATCGTAGAAACGTATCGTTTCAGGTAAAATAACTAGAAATGCAAATAAAAATGTAATTAAATATATGTATGTATGTATATATATATATATATATATATGTGTGTGTGTGTACATATACGTCTTTCTATTCATTATAGAGTTTTATGAACAGCAATATTCAGCAACAACTTGTTTAAGTTAATTAAGAAATGCACTACACTCTCTGTAGGTTTTATGCATAATAACACGCACATACGCATAAACAACAAATGGCAACGGTAGCAAATCAAAATCAAGAAAATTAAATTATGTGCAAACCACCGAGTAGAGCAAGTGTGTATAACAATCAGAAATGTTTAACTTTGTCACGCACACGCATTCATGAAAACGCACGCACTCATATCCATGCACAGACATGATCAAAAATCTACTCAAATATTTTATTAAAACGAGTTAAGCGAAGTCGACGTTTCTTATGCTCTTTGCTGTTAAGCTTATCATTATTTTTATTTTAAATAAAGAATTAAAAAATTTGGTGCTTTTGTGACGACACTTTAACTTAATAAGGGATACTTCGCCCGTTCTTGCCATGCGAAGCCATGCGAAACCAAACGTTGTTGCACAAACGATGTCCGTTGAAAACGTTTACCAAAAAGTTTTTATTTGTTATCATAATATTTTGCTAGCATGGTCATACAAAATGTATACACAACCACACGCGCACTCACATACACAAACACATCCACACAAACATGTGTAAGATTTAAGCAAGCATGCATCGAGCGCATCTCGCCAGGGCTTGTGCTCGCTTGTTTTAGAGTACAAAAAATACCTTTACAAACCGCGCTCATAGGTGAGGAAATTTCCGCATTCTTGTCACTTATTCTAAAAAAAATTTTATTTAGACATTTGATACAAAAACTTTTTAAATTAACCGCAAGAAGATATTATGCTAATTTTATCCTTTTACTAATGCGTAATCAGTTAACATTTGTAATTTTTTGATGGGCATGAAATCTTAAACTTGGCACTAGTAGGGAAATTAATTGAAGCCTACCAGAAAACAAATTTCCTTACTAAATCTCAACTCGTGAAATATGCTTAGGCCTGCGGGTAACGGCTTATTTCGTTTCCCGCGATGTCCTTCGTCTTTTGTTTTACGCATAGATCCCGAAGTGGTTTTGTGAAAGTCATTATTCCTCAGAATTTGTATATGATAGATTTTCATCTATTGTCGATGTGCTTATAATCGAACGGAGGTCATTTTGTTCACAGAAATTTTCGATAGAACTTGAAAACGTTTGTATTGACTTTGAGACTAATTTAAATCCGCTGTGTCTTTCGGGATATCTAGTTGAACTTGGATCTTTAAATGGTTTTGATATGTACGATTTGCATTTGTCGTGTAATCTTTTCCTTTTTTTCTTATAATGAGATGGATAGTATTAATAGCCCAAAGTTGGCGTGGACTTTGTACGACGCAAAAGCTTTTTTTAATTCATTCTGTAAATCAAAACTTCCTAAGTCAAGATAACATTTTTATGACTTTGCGAATGTCGTCAAGAGAAAAAGGATATTAGGATAGGACCGCCGGACCAACGAACAGTTTTAAATGAACTCATATTTCATACGATGTCTAGGTTTCAATGACCAATTGGAGGCTTATAGATGCATAGCATTTGCTGAGGTAAAGGCGAACTTAATATACGCCTGAGCTCGCAGTATTCCTGTATGTCACCCATGCACAACGATGTTATGTATATCGTAATGTTGTGCGGTAGAGATTTGTGGCAAACAAATTTATAATCCATTGGGATTCAATTTAAAAAAAAAATTAGATTTAGGGACTGAGTATTTAAAACTCACCCACAGGCGTTTATGGTTAGCTAGGTTTTGTACCCAACACCGACGGATGAGGTGTATGTTCATTTGGTCAAAACGTTTGCAATGTCCAGATCTATATCTGTGTGTTAACGTCTGCACCTGGCATGTGCCTTAATCAGACGGGTTGCCTGCAACCATTGGCAACCGAATTTAGTTGATTAAGGACCCCTCAAGGAGGGAGACAATCCCCATTGAAGGGCGCTTCGCTGCCCTGAGGTATCGAATAGAAAACGGGTGTGGGCCAAATTCTCGCTTAGTGGTCTGCGTCGAGGCCTATCTAACCACCACTTAAAATGCTCCCCGCGAAACTACTAACTATCTTTTTTCAAGGAAAATAATGCTTCCAAGGTTGTCGTCGCACAGCACACACACTCAGCTGTGTCCCAGCGCACTTGATATCGCTGGCCATCATCATTAGATGACCTCCACCAAGAGAACCAAATAGGGAAAGAAATGCTTCTTTTAAAAAAAAGAAAGCCCCTTCCGAATAGACTCCTTCCGCTTTCCAATAAGGAAAACCAATTGCTAGGTTATAGATAGTAAGCCTTAAACTTTTCTTTGCCATTGACTGTGCGACTCTCAAAACGAGAGAAAAAATAGAGAGCCATAATGCAGCAGTCAATGTTTTATAGGGAGCACCACGAACAGGTGAGGGTTTCGGCACATCTATGGGTAAACCCATAGTTTCGCTCCCCAAACAACGTCCAGAAGGAAGCGTCAGAGACCCCACAAACTATATATCTTCTTGATCAGCATCAAATTCTAAATTGATTTAAGCATGTTAAAGGACACGCCTAGAACGCCCACATATCTATGTAACAAAAACTGTGAACGTTTTTGCTTTCCATGTTTTTGCTTGTTCCACTTTGATTATGAAAATGGAAAAAATCAGCCACGCCCACCTACAATTATGTAGTATTGAAATTTAGTTCTTTGCCTTTTTTTATGGATCAAGGTGATGCTCTGCCGTTGTATTTTAGGCCGTTTTAACAACGCACATCGAACTTACATTCACGAAGTTCGTACTGTTGGCATATTCTACATAGAGAAAAACAATAATGCTGTCATTTAATCATAATAGCTGACGGCGATCAATTTGAAGTCTTAACTGATGCAGACAAATACTCGAAATTGTTGTAGTGTTATGATGATGCTAACGTTATGGGCGTTATAGGCATTCGCTTTCCGTTTCTTTCATTCAGTTGAAAACGCTATACTTCGTCCTTTTTAATATTAAAAGAGAAATTCTTCGAAGCTCCTTGTTGCGAATGTATATTCAAAGTGGAATACAATAAAGGCAAGATTGTCTCTTTGCTGAACGACATGACGGTAAAGAACTAAGAATATTATATTCGGACTTGGCCGAATATTGTATACCCATCACCCTTATCCTAAAAATTTTTAAAAAAATCGGAAGAAGAAATTTTTTGTTGATGATTTTTTGATGATTTTTTCTATTTTCACAATAATAGTGTAAATCTATATGGTGTATGCGTTTTAGGTTATGAGTAGAAAACAAAAAAGACGGGAAACAAAGGTGCTCATAGTTTTTGCTATATAGGCGTGTGGGTGTGTTCTTTGAAAAGTTTGGGGCGTTTTTCAAATTCTTTTGCAAATTTTTAGGCGATTTATTATTTTTGCGAACGCTAGAATGTTTATCAGAGGTACTACTAACTTGCGCAGACGGACAGATAGACAGATGACCGGGCGGGCGGAAACTGGACGACAATTTGTATATTTTATGAAGCATTATTCAGTGCGCTATAAAAGTTTTGAAAAAAAATCAAATTATGATACTTCAAAAAATTGAGTAGATGCGGCCGATTTTTTACCACACTATCGCCCATAGAATATACGTTCAAATTGTTGTGCATTTATCTGCTGTAGTGTATAAGTAATGAATAAGGCACCAACTTTTTATTTCTTTTGGAAGACAGAGTTTTACTCACTTTACTCACTTCGACCGATTTAGCTCATTTTCAGTACAAACGTCCGCGCAAGAACTTCCAATGTTCTTGCGAAATTTTGAAGTCATTTCTGCGGCCAAGAGAATGTGTAGAACAACAACAGACATTACACAGAAGGACCGACGCACATGCTTACATAGATTCAGAATTTGATGTTGATCAAGAACATTCTTCGTGGGGTCTCTGAAGCTTCCTTCTGGGTGTTGCAAACTTTTTGACAAAATAAATATACGCCCCATACGTCGGCGTTCGATACAAAAACTATATTCATTTTAAATAACCCATAAAAAGCCACTAGCAAAAGCGAACCAATTTTTTTTGGCCTGAAACTTTGTTTCTTTAAAAAAACAGAAAAGTCAATAGTGTGGAGATTTTGCAACAAGAGATGGCGTTTTAAATCTGTCACGCAATAGAGTAACTTTCGAACCGTAAATTGTATAGGAGGTTAGTGCCGCTGTGTTGGAAATAAATACCATTCAAAGTCCTAGCATCAATTTCAGGCTGAAAAAAGTCTAGTCCAGAGGCTACAACACACCGCTCTTCGACGGAAAGGTTGTTGCGGGAGTTTCAGATTGGGCCGTTATGCGTGTTCCTATACCCAGGCAGATGCAAGTAGGCTTCATCCTGTAGTTTGCACTCATCCTACGTCTTCGAAGTGATAGTTGTATGTTGAAATTTCAAAAATTTTATATTACAATCGTTCTATTTTAGTGTCTTCTTCGTGAATACAAGCGAAATATAAATGTAACTGAGCTGTATCCTTCATTATAGGCTTCATTGTAAATAGCTTTAAAGGCTAACTGCAATAACGAAAGTTTCTCGAACACTTTTTTTCCCTTTTTCATAGATTAATCGAACGAGAAAAACTAAAACAACAAATGTCTCAATATTTGTTTCTGATTTATTATAGACTTTGAATGTGTGCTTTTTAAAAAACTTGAGTAAGGACACTATAGTGTTTGATTAGATACCCATGGAAAAGCTGCAACGAACGGGGCGAGCTAAATTGGCAACCATTGTGTGTATGAACTATTAGTCAGTTTCTCACTTCCGCACATGATAACTAACTATGTATAGTAAATATATATATGGATACACACACGCATACATACATGCACACACATGTGAACATATTTCTTTCGAGTTAGTTTTTCTTTATAATAAAAATACAATACCGTTCCCATTGTTCATGCATATATGATATGGTATGGCTGTGGAGCAGCAGTCAAAGCGCAGAGAGTCACTAATATTAAATGTAATAATAAAACTTGACAGTAACATTTTAATGTGAACATATACGTCTATATGCGTGCATGCTGGCATGCGTGTATGTGCATACGTATATGCATATACGTTCGCATGAGCAATAAAGGGGAAAAATTTAATGTTTGTGTGTTTATGTGTGCGAAAGACATGGTCTCTTGACTGTGTAAATGTTATTTAAACCGAGCTAAAGTCACACAAATCCGTGTGGCATTGTAAATATTATGGCCATTAAAATATTCTTTTGTCTAAAAGTTTTTATGAATGCGAGAGTGTATGTGGTTGGACTTTCAAAATATAAACCACCTCCACTTAAGAATAATTGCATCTATAAATGCATGTATGTGTAATTTTTTTATTATTAAGTACTCCTTGATTTAAAAAAGAATTCGTTTAATGAAATCTGATACAAATGCAAATCCAGTACATTCAACTCTATTGGTTAGGTTTCCTTGTATTCTCGCTTACCACTTGGCAAGCACTTGTGGTATGACAATGTTTGTGTGCGTATGCAGTTGCTGTGCGAGGTGGAGGTAGAGACAGAAATCTTCGAAAGATAATACTGGCCCCTACCAGCAGCATGTATGATTCGCCACCCATGGCGGCTACGTACTAAAACTACCCCGCACACGTTCATTGCTTCGACCACTCTCCTCCTGCATGGTGCTCCAGCAGCCATGACCGTTCGTAAACTGAATGAGTTAATAATTCCGCCCGGCGCCTGTTTATCCACAGTGATATGTTTGGGATGAGCGAACGCGTCCACCTATCTTTCGGTACACTTTCCTATCGTGCTTGCCACCGATTCACTGAGGTCAACCGTTTCTCCGTCTTGAGAAGAGTCCCTTGCCCTTACTCTCGCTGCTTCTTTTCTGCTTTGTGTCTCATTTCACCCGCCACGAAATCTGCTGGGATTGTCCCGACAATCACCAAGGCTACCTCTTCCGAGATCTGCCCGAGGATGCTAAGATAGTAGATGGCTGCTATTGTCCTGCAGTTCGACTTCAACGACAGTGCGTCAACACGCAGCGGGCTCGAGCACATAAGAACCGATGTAACTACCGTGGATAGCGGCTTCCTTATGGTAGCTCTAGGGACTGTCGTATTTGGCACCATTCTCGCCAAACCGATTGGTTTCCGGCAGCCTTATGCGCAGCATATTCTATATGCTGTCTAAAGCTTAGCCGATTTTCGATCATAACCCTTAAGTATTTCAGTGCGGAGAAAGATGCAATGGTGTTGCTTCGTCTCTTAAGCACATTCTTCCGACTTTTTGTCGGTTTCTTATTAGCATTGTTTCTGTCTTTTGTTGTAACAGTGCTAGACTTTTCGCGTCTAGCCACGCAAGCAAGCCTGTAGCGCTAGTCTACTTCCGGCTAGATCTTATGACATGCTATTCTTTCTAGTGTGTTTCGTACATCATTCTGACCTCGTCTGGCGACCTTTGCACACTTTGAACAGGTCCTCTTCGCTCACATTGCCGGTGTAACACCTGGTGCCTACTTTGTTGTTCGCGTGTGTGTGTGTACATTTGCTAAACAGTGAGAAAGGCTTGAGCTAGATCCATCTTTATATTTTTATATATACATATATCGATTTATAATCAATTTCTGAATCGATTTAAACGTGTCCGTCCCTATGTCCGTTCGTGCAGTGATTTTTTTGTTCAACCTACAAAGCGCAATTCGCAGGAGATCTTAATGAAGTTTCAATTTACTGCGATGACTACTTTCGACTGCACAGGTCTCTTTTTTCCATTCCCACCTTTATGAAATGTTCTCATGATGACCACGCTCCTATATCATAATAAGTGTATGTTCGCATATTTTATGATGAAACAATGTGAAAAGTTGTATTATATAATACAGTGTACTACTAATCCGCTTTATCTAACTATAACGTTTCATATTTCAAATTTATTTCTGTTAGAGCTCACAAATCGTTACTCAAGCACGTTGACATTTTTGATATTTAAAAAATACCACAGCCAGAAAGGTATGTTGCACTCCTGCGGATCTCATGTACTGATTCTATTTTGTAAAAATCTCCTAATTTGTAAATATGTCAATGAATTGACAGACACGATCTGAGCATGTCAATACAACTTTCAGTTGTCGCTTAATACACGACACTGCACATATTTGATATACGAGCAAGTTGATAAGTTACAGCTTGATGACTTCGTCACTTCTTCTGTTTCCACGATAAAACGTCTTTCAGTATTTGACTATATGATGAGAGAGTATATAAGAACTCGGTCTGTCACTTTTCAGATGAAACAAATAAAAACACGACAAAGGATCTCAACGCATTGGTCTACGGACGGCGATGTGTTGCTCTTAAAGTAAGTCAGCAGCTTTCGAGTCTTATTGTGTGAACCTCGAGCTTCGGCGTTCTTGCCTGCATTATTGCTAGAAATACATAGATAGGTGCGCAAATGATTCTTTTCCTAAAGCATTGAGGCAGAGGAGACTCATCTCGAAATCTCAAAATCTCTTAACATAAAATTATTTGAAAATTTTTCTTACTCAAATTTATGTATGTATGTGCAAGTAAATGTACAATTGCAGACAATAATCAAGTTGGTGAATGAAATCGCGGGAAAATATTTAATAATTTCATTGCAAACATTATTATCGCTATAGGTCGGCACGGGTGGTATGGATTCGAAAGTTAAGGCTGCTACTTGGGCCTTAGATCGTGGCGTCAGCGTGGTGATATGTAATGGTATGCAAGAAAAAGCCATTAAAACTATAATCGGTGGTAGGAAAGTGGGTACCTTCTTCACTGAATCAACAGACGGCTTCACCACCCCAGTTGAGGAACTTGCTGAGAGCGGTAAGTAAAAAATGAGATTTATGTAGAGACAAAATATTTTAAAATTACTGCAACTTTCAAAATAAAAGGAAAAAAAAGTCGAGCCCACTCTTGCAAGAGGTCACAAAAAATTATCCAAAATACTTGGTTTCCATGGAAATTATCGATGATCTTGGTGATGCCTAATAGCATATGCTTCAATAGAATATATTCCGGCGAAAGTTTCATGCAATCTTCTGTTATACAAAAGGATAGAAGGATTTCTTCATGACCCACTCATTAGCCCTTGCAGGGCAAAAGAATGTTTTTTCAGATTAACTGATTGTTAAGCTTAGAGGGAAATTAATTGTGGAAGGAACGGTTTTTCCAACATATTCCATATTCGAAATATGATTCCATAGAATCAACTCATTTATATTCCTTGGTCTCTCTCACGAATCATATAAAACTCTTATCACTGCCTGACTTTATTTATCCTACAGGAGAATGCGTGATATTTAACTTTCTCCTCGATCACCTTTTTACCCTCAATTATGAAAAGATGAAGCTTTTCCATCTAATAATAATGTCCTCAATTAGTAAGCACAAGTTAAGTTTGCCAATCTACCCATAGGCGACGTCCGCTACCGTCCGGCTCATGAGTAACAAATTTTGCAATTTCTCTGTTTTGATTTTTTGTAAATGCTGGTCACAAGATTTACTTTAAAGCTGATTACCGGTTTAGTTATTTTGGATTACCCTGCAGCATTCTACTAAATTATTTAATATTAATTCATCCGACAGTCTTCCTCTATTAATCACATTTATATAAATTGAAATATTTGTATATGCATATGACATACTCGCCTATATATATATATATATATATATATATTTATGTACTAAACTGCATATATATGTCGGATGCAGTTATAAAAACTTTAACACTTTTTATGTTTCTCCACATTAAATGCATATGTATGTGTTTACTCATGTGCATGCCCTAAATAGAAATGCATTTGTGTACACATGCATACTCGCTCGTATGCATGTGTTTACTTAATGTAATGCGGTAGAAAAATCCATTGTACGTGTGACGTGTGCATATAGTATATTGAATATAAACTTCAAAATCACATTCCTTGGATATTTACGTAAATGTTTGTGCTCACAATGTTATAATAGCTAGAGAAAAACAAAAAAGAAAAAAAAAAACAAAAAACAAGAAAAACATTAAAACACTGCAACATATGGTACAACACATATATACATAGCCATACATGTACATGTCATTTATGATTCAAAATCTTGTTCCGTTTTGTTTTTCTTTTTCCTTTTCTTTTTTTTTTCGCTTTGCTTTTGTTTTTATGCAAATCATAATGACGTTTGATGTGAGCAATATTTCGGAAGCTTCCGTTCAAATTGCAAAAACTGCTAACCCTCAGATTTTGCAGGTACAAATTTCCCCTTCATTGAAAGGTACCATCCAAAATTATAGATATCCGTCAGTTTGGATCATATGTGATCGCATATTTTAGATGACCTTAATAGCGGATTTAATATCCATCTACTACTACTATAAACGCCCAGCTATGCAAATTTATGCATAAATTTATACCGAAAATCGAGGGTAAAACGTTGAATAGCTAGCAATCTGCCGGCCTTTCAGAAGCTTCCACATTCCTCTCCCACAGAAGTCTTAGGCAAAAAGGAGAAAAAAAGCCACAATCAAGTAATGTATGACGTAACGTTAGCGTTAGCGTTAAGCGTATGAGGCAAAACAGATTTTGCCGTTTTCGATTAATTGATACCTAATTATGAATAGTGTGCTCGGTCGTTTCAATAATTTTATTGGAAGCATAGTCTTCGAACGTAAATTGACCTATGCGATGTCTTGTAACTATTTTCTTCTCAAACTTCTTCCAACACATTGGAAATATATTTTTCGAATACGGTACACATTTATGGTGGGTTGGATTCAATTAAGGTCAACTAACTAAATCACGAAGCAATTTGGTGAACAAAATTATCACAATTCTCGTCGTGCCTGGGCTATGTAGTTCTCCTGATGACCTCTGGTAACGTATCGTTTCTTGTCTTAAACAATGCTGTTGCAAGCAAAAGGAAAATTCTTAAGATACAACAACGATTTGTAAAGCGTTCAAATAAGTCGGTATTCTCTTACTTTAGATTTGCCCTGCTTGGTCGTCAGGCTTTCTGGTGTGAATGGTTAAACATGATTTAGTCGTGGAAATATGTTCTATCGATTTCAAAAAAAACGCTCGTTAATACATTAAAAGGTAACGACTCTTTCGCTAAAGAAAAACGTTGGCCATCGCAGAGTTATTATTGATATGTTAACTCAATGCAATTGGAAAAGTTTTTTATATCCGAACTGTAACGTAAACTGATTATGTATGAAAACAGTCTGCTTTAGTAAAATACTCAGTGCAAAGAAAATTGAACCAAATACTAAAAGAAATGCTTTGGAAAGATTTCAATTCATTTTAAATTACGTTGAAAAGTGCCTGCGCATAAAGGTGTGTGCGTGAGAGTGCACTGAATGAAATATCGTAGCACTAATTCCAGATTTAATTAAATTTCAAATTGATGTTAAAATCGTCGTACGATAGAAGGCTTTAACAATATTCCAGAAGGCGTATTCAACTGGTTCAAGCGTTTACAACGCAGTCAAATATTCCTCGAAGATGCCACAAAATAAACATGTTCTCGGTCGGTCGGCGTGAATGACAAAACGAAACAGAAAACGAATAAGACATTTTCACCACCGCCCCCGGCCCGTTCGCATATCTGATGGTTTTACAGTGAAAATCCCTCTGTAAAGAAAGGCTGGAAAACCGAATACGCTCGCAACTCGACAAGGTCTATATGTGAATATAAGTCCTTTGAAACATATATGATTTCATTTTTAAGGCTGTCTAGGAGGTATTTTCAGCTTCAGTGAAGAAAAGATAATTTCAAATTTACAGTGTAAACGATATGTCTGTATGTCGAATGAATTAACGGATTATCGTGTTATCTCGCAATCACCGAACGCACGGCGCTGAGTGACGGTGTGGAGATTGAAAAATTCGGCCGAAGCTTTACGTAAACATTACTTTTCCGTTTGGCTTTTGCCGAATCATTTCATGGCGGTGAAAAAGTTTTAGGGCAATGTTTGTCAAGAATTAACTAATATCCGAATTGCATGAATGTTTTGTCCGAAGTGAAGAACGGAAAAACTAAAGTTTTCTTCTCTTTTTTTTAATTTTTCCGTTAAACTAGTGCTTTTCTTCTTTTTTTTTTTTGTTGACAAATACGTGAACGAGGCGTTAAAACTTTTCTCATCTTCATTTTTTGTGTTTTTTGCAGCGAGAGAAGGCAGCCGTCAATTGCAAACGTTAACTCCAGAGCAAAGAGCCAGTGCTGTTCACACATTGGCTGATTTATTGGTAAGCAAAGAGCAATTCATTCTGGAGGCTAACGCCAAAGATCTCTCCGATGCTCAACGCAATGGTCTCGCAAAACCTTTGCTGTCACGCTTGTCGCTGAGCACAGGCAAGTTGAAGAATTTGTCCGTCGGATTAAAACAAATTGCCGATTCTAGTCATAAAGTAAGTACACATATGTCTCCGTATACTCTGTGTATGTTATGTTCACATAATTATTTTTATTTTTATTTTTTTATTTTTTTTTTGAACCGGGAGATAGAGTTAGATTATAAAGTTACTACTATGCTAAACTATGCATATCTTAAATCAATTTTCTTGTCCCTATCGCGTAAAACCAAAGTTAAAAATTGCTAATGTTTTTGTCAATTTACTGCCGTATTGGCATAGTGGATGAATGATAGGACTACTGCTTGGAAAATTTTTCTCTTTTCATGAAATGTTTTTCGAGATAAAATCGAACGAGCAAAAGTCTGGACAAATTGAGAATAGTTTAAGAAAATGGACGACAAATCCTCAGTCTTATATAAATTCAATTAACTAAGGGTTTACTCATCCCTAACCCCATTCAAGTAAATGAAAACTTAACAAAAGACAACACGGAAAACACAAACGGGGCCACACACTTACAAACAAAAGCGCGGGAGTATCCAGTGCTATTTGCAAAAACCAAAATGCTATCAACACTTTTCATGTTACAATACAAAAAGTTTATTGCTGTTGATTGATAATGCAAAGGCTTGCCGCACACGAAAAAACGCATGAAAATCTCGGCTGGAGAAGCTGTGTGTGTTCCATGTGGATGTCACGTCCGTTCGTAGCGGAATAAATGCAACCGTGTCACCAATTGATGGCTAAGAAGTGCAAAAGTACTTAAACCCAAGTTCGAATTTCTGGACAACCCATCGTATTCTCCACTATCAACTCCAGTTTAAGCTTCGGTTGTACAAACGCCAAAAGTTGTTTTATTTTCCAGGTTGACTGTTGTTGGATTACTTCGGTTCGCAAAAATTCCTATCGAAAGACACAATTTTCCACATATTTTTCTCACATAATCTTACAGATCGAGCTCGGTCGGTTAGGGTGTAATTAACTGCTATTAATGTCCATTTAGATTGACTTGAAAGAAATCAATTGTTAAAAAAAATGATAGCTAATTTTATTGTATGTCTGACTGCTTGTGAATAAAAGAAATGCGTACACATATGTAATATAAACAGTAAACAAACCGTATTCCATTGCATATGAAAATTACGTACATTAATGAACGTTAGTTAATTTGTAAGCCATTAGCGTAATTGAAAACAATATCTCGCACTTGTAGACGGTCTCTTGACGATTGTAAATATGTTTGTTATTCGATTTCGCTCAACTAGAGTGATAAGACTTTGAGATTTTCCCCGTAATTTTAATGAATGGACGCACAGACGTACTCACTTAACTATGCTGATGAATATAAAAGTTTCACATAATATCTATGAATAGTGAATATAGGTATTTGAGTCAAATATAAAAATATCCTGATTTTTTTCTCTCCCATGCTTTATGTTACATTAAATGAAAGCTGAAATTTGCTCCAACATTTCAAGTGTATATGAAACTCTTAGACGCGGAACTTAATTATGTTTTAAACGTGCAGGAATAAATCGTATTTTTAATAAATTTTCTTGCTCATTACCTTTTTTTTTAGACTTAAGGGATATGTACGTATATCATGTTCATTAGAACATTTCTCGTTTACGAGAAATAAAATAATTTATTAATATATGGATTTTTGAATATGAACCCAGAAATTTTGCAGTATATGCGGAGTAAAATGGCAACAAGTTAGATCTCACAGGATAATCCCTTTTTTACATTGACCTTCCTTACGGTGCCTTGACACACGCACACCTTACTTTACACCTAACACAACAAACCCAAAAGTTTTTGAAAATACATTGCAAACTCTAAAGAGCCATGAGGGGGTTTTCCATCAAATAGATCTTAAGAAATATGGCGTTATTTAGAATTTTTTTGTTTTTTTTTTTTGTTTAAATCGATCCGATGATGCTCACTAGAGAAACTTACGTTTCAAAGCTCGCGTTAAAATTTGAAGGCAATCGGACTGAAAATTAAAGGAGCGAGCTTAGAAGAGTTCGTTTCGAGAAAAACGCGTTTGAACGTGCAATTGGTTCAAAGGAAGTGAACAGCTCTACAGACGTTGCAGAATAATGCTTCCAATTTTTCTTTGATCAGCAATCACTTTTTTGCTTATCAAATGTGCATTTAGTGCACATCCGAAAAAGTCAACTTTTCGAATGTTCAAAATTGCTCTCTCTCCCTCTCCCCCTCCCCCTCAAAAGAAGTCTTTTTATATCATGTTTACAAAGCTCAGGTCATAGTTAAGATAAAGAATATCACAAGATGATATTGTCCCTTATGCGTGACATTGTCTATATCGAAACGAAAAACCTGGACGTCGCGCAACCGCAACAAATATGGACAGACTGAAACCGGGCACCGGTTGCGTTGCGGGGAATTTGATATGCATTGTGTTTCTCGCGCAAATCACTTAGTAGATGTATTAGTGATGTCAAGTAACCTACAAATGACGATAGCAAAAACTAATCATCAGCTGTTTGCAACCATTGAAGATTTGTTGTTTCCAAGATATACTCTATGTTCGCTGCGCATCCTTGCATTGATGCATTGTTTGCAATTTGAAGAATGCGATCGGCTTATATCTTATCACAAATTTGATTGCTTCATTGAATTTAAATTGTATATGAATTTGTGTATACATCAACACAAACACAGAATTTTAATTTCTGGCCACTTTTTCTTTTTTCTTTTCTTCAAATTCCTTATTTGAGTTGAGGTATAGCTTCTGTATGTTTTAAAAGTCTCTGAACGTAAAAGACACGCATGTTTGTGGCACATGCACATTAATTAAACCTGTGTACTAAGCTAAGATGACAGTTTTTTTTAAATGTTGTTCTCTTTTTTCGGTAAAATCTTTTTTGAATCTTGAAATTATTTCCCCATGACAACGTCATCACCTTCTTCCGGATAGTAACGAACAAAGTTTTCCCTTTTGTGAATACTTATATGTATATATTTTGCTTTGTATATGTGCGTGCGAGCTATGTTCATTTATAAGAAAGAAAGAAAAAAGAAAATAAAAATATTCAAGCAAATTGCATTTCAGCGAATAAAAATAGGAAAAAAATTTAACTCAAAACATAATATGAAATATTGCAAAAAGGTAAACTTTGGAGCGAGCTCACACTAAAATACACATCCACACTCGCACCGGTTTAATACACATGTTTATTTTAAAGTATATATATATAAATATAAATATATGCACATATTCCCGTGCATGTGAATGTTCGATTTAGTAAGAGCGTCAAAGTTTTGCTTTTTTCGCAATAAGAAGAAGAAAAAAAATGTCATATAAGTTTTATATACTATTGAGTGCAACAACAGGGTTGAAAGCTGCAAAAACATTCTGTTAACATATTCACGAAGTTGAACGATTTTCACCATAATGATCAAAAATAGCAAAGCTTTAATTTTTAACAAAATACAGGAGAACGGGTCAGTACGGTGCATATTTTTGTATATAAAAATCCTTAATTACAATATTTAAGCGAAGAAAATCTCAAAACATGCAAAGAACATGCAACAGATTGAACAAGAATTTCATGCGCCATCCTCCTACATATACAACGTATACGTGAGGTTTTCATTTACCATTGTAAGGATACATTTCCAAAGAAGTTGTAAATTATTTCCAACACACACCCTAAGACCAATCTTTAATGCCCATTACGTAATTATAAACTCGCACTTAGGTTCATTGAGCGAAGAATCTGCGAGATAAATAGTTGCTTTCACAACGAACAAGTAACATACGGACAAACTTGTAGATGCGTAGAGGATAAATCGATTGAGAAATTCTATGTTGATCCAGCATGTATACACTTTATGGCAACTCCGCCAAATATTTTAGAATGTTGAAAATGGAAGGAAAAACTTCATGTACCCACAACGGGTGTGAAAAAGAAGCGAAAAGCAAGAAAAATGTGGACAAAGCTAATAGAAAAAGACGCAAGAAACAATCTCGTGGCGATTTTCCAACACAATTCAAACAGATTTTCCTTAAACTTTACATTAGTTTTCCCATTTTTCTGGTAAAGCCACTTTACATGATATTTTCATCCAATCGCAAAGAAAGACGTTAACTGGTTTTGCCAAGATGCGTGGAGATCCGTCTATTTCGAACGAGGGACTTTTTCATACACTTCTGTTCTAAGTGATTTACTATTTACTGCCCGTTAACTTTTTCTCCGCTTTCGAATCACTGTCCACTCCCAGATGGAAATTTTGTCCATTCGATGGACCGTTACTTCGTGTAGTAGCCATCTATCAAACTTTTTCTTACATCTGGCTTTATATAAATGGTCCATAGCTGATTTTCGATTGGTGTTTGGTTCCGCAGTTAAGATCTTGCATCGCGGATTAGTCGAGCAGAATGCGGCTGCGGAAACGAGCGAAACATTTACAGTCTCTGCTGGTACCAATAGATCGTCTTCACTGTAAACGCCTTTACATTTCTCACAAGCTTGCGGTACATTAAGTGCTATCGTCAAATAAGTGCATTTTTCCAAATTTTCAAAACTGAATTACTTTCAACATCACACGGCTTTGCGTATTTATTTATGGACCGTTAATTTTCACATGTCCTATAATATGCAAATATGTTGACAAAAATCATGCGAACTTTTGGGGGGTTGAGACTGCTGCAACAGGAACAAAAGTAATAACTCAGTAATAGTGGCATTCAAGTGCATTCAATGGCAAAAGTATTTTGAAAACAATATTCAACATCGAATCCATTCTAACAAGGCATCTTTAAATTGACGAGCAGCCTAACTGGTCTGACTTTGTATTTAGCAAAAAAAAAAAAAGTCATTTAATCGTCATTTCTATAACTACAAACATAAGTAGGTTGCTTTTTAGAAATATTCATTTCCTTATGATTGGCGAGCGTTTAAATGCAAAAAAGTTCAATTTCCCACCAAAAAATAACTCTTTTTTATATTATTAACAGAAAAGCTTCGAATGACTTATCGGAAATATTGCACAAATGACTCGTAAGAGTCTTGCTGTAAAGGTATTGTAAACGATTCAGATAACCAAAAAATGAGAAATTGTAAATGTGTTTAGAGTTTTTTTTTGAATGTGTTAGAGACGAGATGTTGTTTTATTGCACCATATTTCCTTTTATTTTTCCCCATTGGAGAGTTTTGTGCCATTGAAGAGGACTATAAAACTGCCCTTGCACGTTCAAATATTCTTCCTCATACTGTTTGCTCGAGATTTTCGTGCACAAAAGAGTCCTTTTTGCTGCATGTGCCGAAGATAGAAACGCACGTTTTACATTTTACGTGCTGCGAAAACATGTGCGAGAAAGTGGCAAAAACTTATAGAACTCAATAGTCGACATTTTAATTTCTTAACAGGGGCCCTGAAAGAGGTCGAGCCGTCCTCATCCCCATATCTACTCATCGATCGTCTCAATGAAGTTAACCGAATGAGTTTCTGCTTAGAAACCCTTTTAAATAAACATAAATACTTTTCAAAAGCATCAGTTAGAAGCGAAAATCGAAGTTGCAAAGCGACAGACATACAGGCTTGGCTTTGTATCTACTCGGCAGGGATTGCTTTGATACAGGGAGTCTTTTCGAAGCGCCATAGATATTTCAATAACTTACGTGTTGTGGCACGCAAAGAGTATAATGGCTAGTAAGTGGACAGGCATTCCAAGCCATTCGAAACAAAGGACTAATTCTGAGCGAAGCAGTAAATGAGCTAATGGGACTAATTTCTTGGAAATGTCTTAATGTAGTGTTCTTTCATAAGAGCGTCCCATATTTTTAAGCCTACGAGTATGTGATCACATTTACACTGGACATATATTTGACATTTGAACTTGCCAAGACCAAGTAAACGACACCTATAAGTTTTCTGCCTTTCTCTGAAATGTCACAGTGTACTTTCGAAACTGTTATGCAATGAAATTAAATTTATTATAGCATATAATAAAATCATTTATTGTCAATAAGAAAATTGAGCAAAATTATTATAGAAACTTTTTTTAGTCGTATAATGTCCTTGTTAAAGGGAGATGACGTACGGAACTCGAAACGAAAATAGAGATTTCATAAGTGTTTTGATATATCTCATATATATATAGACATATATATATATATATATATATATATATATAATAACAATTCGCAATGTAAGCGCAATATGTTTGTGTATACGTGTAAACAAGGCAAACGAGACAAACATACAAATATACAAATGGAATAGAAAACATTGACAATGGACCAAATGTTCAATGGCAAAGTCAAACAAATGTCAACTATCTGAACAAAGGAAATATAAAGAAAAGAAAATTTAATTTAAAATTGAGAAATAAGTGCACACACACTATAAAGCATTTAGTCTCGAGACGTTCGGGACTTTTAAAGAATTTTTTTTTTTTTTTTTTTTTTTTTATTCAATAGCACAAAATATCTAAGATTTCATTTTCTGGATTTAAAAAACAATCGCATACGGTAATGTCGGATATATATGTTAAGGCCATTCAGAAATATCTTGGCCCTTATCGAGTGTACTCTAAATACTATTAATGAAATTTTGTTTTCGTAATAGTTTTTGAACTTTTTTTTCTAAGGCTTTCTTGATTTGAGTAAGAGGGAAAAAAATGTGTTTCTTCCACTTCGAATATAACGGCACAAATGACGAATGGCATGGCGAGTAGGCAGATCAAGAGAGAAGCGTACAGATGAAGTCGCAGCAAAGTAGTTGCCAACCGGACAGAAAAGTTGGGTGACGGTTGACAAACGACAAAAAGATAGGTCGAGAAATACAAGGATAGATGGACAAATGAACTCATTGGCTGACGAAACGCTCGCTTTATCACCCAATGAACAAAAAGAAAACACTTAAACACATTTCGCAAAGCTGAGCCGATAACGAACGCAGATGCAGCATTGTTATGTGTGTGCGAGCAAATTGAATTATTTGAAGTGTCAAGCGTAGCCGGCTGAACTCGACAACATCACATGCCAGCGGTTGCCCGCTCCTGATATGCACTATACGGCAAACCCGAAGTAAAAAGAAAAGAAAAAGAAAAACAATGTCGATATATATATATATATATATATATATCTTGATTCTGCGTGCTCAACATATGTTGTAAGGCGTAAATTGTTTTTTTGATGGCTTTTAATATTGCATAAATTCCCACACGTTGAAAGACAATCAGATCAATTCTCAACGCAATTAAGTACGCAATGCTATCTAATTATAAAGAATACTGAGCGATGTCTGAGTGTTGTTGTTTAAAGTCAAGTGTCATGAACCGTCTCTAATGCGTAACTCATATTGATGTGCCTCTACGAGTGCAAATTGTTATAATGCATAATATATGTAATTTGTTTGGAGTTACTATGTTCGGATATATAGACGATTGTGTTCGCATGTAATTCGATCCGGCTGTACATGCGGATAACATACATAATAAATACATAATAATATATATTTATATGTATGTAAGTGTGCATATGTCTATTTGCACTATGTATTCATATATGTGTGTGTAAGGACATGAGTTCATATATACCAAACATTTGACCGGTTCTCTGGTGATGGCTTCTTATAAAAATTAGCTATCAGTTCATACAATAAGAACAATGTACTCTGTGAAACACCTCCGATACTTTTTTACATAACTACATGTCATATCAGATACCGATTTTATAAAGGGATAGCATTTATGAAAATATGCGGAAGTGCTGACTTAAGCTTCACGCAGTGACACAAATTACTCCGTCACAGTGTACACAACATGCGTTTGTTCGGCTTTAAATAAATTCGGATAGAAATTTAGAAGCTTTGGATAATTGCCGTTTTCAGGAAAAAGTGTCAAACGAGAGTCCACACATTTCCTGCTTAATTCGAAAAGGTTGCCGGACCATGACGACGAGAAGTAAAAGTGTATGCCGGGCAAGGGGGAACTATCGGCGTTAAAGCCGAATATTTTCGGGATTCCCATCTGAGAAAACTAATTGGGTGCAGTATGCCTTGAATTGCTCCAATCCAACGAAACCATCACTTAGAAAAGCTACTGGCAGGAGAGCTGATTTAATTTTGCCGACAGGTGAAAGAAAAACGGCCGCAATATGCGAAAAGGGATTACATGGTAGTTTTTTAGCCTGGCAATGCTTAAGGTTACGTGTGGAAATCCTATTCGGGAGCTTAAGTCAAGGCTACTAAACTGGAATCTATGGTAACCCCCAGACATTCGCCAGACATTTCTTTATTTGATGAAGTAACACTTGTCTCAACTGATGCTTTGTCGACTGTCAGGCCAGTGCCAGATACGTGACCATATCCAAAAATGTTTACTTGAATAGATGAGCTCAGAAGACCACGCTTTCTTTTCGCAATGAATTCACATTCCATTAGGAAAAAAAAAATGCTGAACCATTTTTTGCACAAAATAAATATGTATGTATGTGTTTTGTTTTTATGCAAAAAAAAAAACGGAGAAAAAACACTCAGGAGTTATTTTTACACAGAGTAGCGTCGCCGTTTGTCGAAGCAAAGTTATTCAATCCCAACTAAACAACTAACTGAACGTGTTTTATTTATTATACATAAAGCAAAGCGGACAAGACCAAAGCAGTTAGGACAACAATTGCAGTCACTTTATCTGGCTCGTATACAAAGACCTTCGGTCAATATTTTATGAATGCATATTATTTTATATTTTTTCTCTCTTATTTTTCTATTTTATTTTTCCGCTTCTTTTGCGTTTGTGCGCGCATGTGTGTGTAATTGTTTGTTCATTTTTATTAGGCAATAATATTTTCTTGTATGGCATTTATGGGCAAAGATTGTGCCTCAGTGTTTGCGTCCATAAAAATGCGAATCTTCGCTTAGTACAAACATATTTTTAATAATTCCTTGTAAATCATCGAAAGTATTTATTCTTGCCCACGATACCAAACGAGCGCAGGGCAAAACAAATACCGTTAAATTAAATAAATCCTAACCAAAAGAAAAAAACTCGAACTAATAACAATTTATTGTACCGTCGCCTGTAAAAAATGCCCCTTAAGCCATTTATGTCGATACAGACACAAGTAAAAACGCTATAGTGGGCCACGGACGGCCTTAAAGTGACTCGTAAAAGGACTTTTCAAAACAAGGCCTTATACCGAACCATTGATATTTGGTGCTTGGGCCAAGACTTTATCAAAATATCTCAAACATGATGACTTGTAGCATGAGCACAGGAAAACAAAACGAACAAACGGACAGATAAACTGAAAATGATTCGGTATCGAGAAAATAATACTAAAATCGAACAATATAGTAAGAGCGGGATATAGCTCAGGCGTTTGCGGCATGTTGCATAAATCCGCACAAATTTAATATACCCTTGTACCGCAAGTGGCGTAGGGTATAAAGACAAAGCTTACTGACGCACACTTGTTTTGTGGATAAGCTTTTACGATTAATTGAATTGTTGCTAAGAGTCAAAATTTATGTCGGGAAAGAAAGAAGGGAATTTTTGTATGTGTGCGTAATTTGCAATCCTTATGTCCATATAGGAGTCTTCTAGTTCTAATAGGTTTGTGCGTCAACTCCTTCCGCTTGCGCTAAAAAGATGCGAAGCTATTACGATTATATTAAAAAAAAAACATGCTTAAGTAAATAGTGAACGAATAAATCGATCAATCGATCGAACATAAGAATAACATAAGAAAATGTTCAGTTAAACTGGGTAAAGAAGAATTACCTTAAAACAACCGATGCAACAATTTGTAAATAATTTTCTTGTATGGTAAGCAATAGTGAGGTAAACCTTGCAAGTCACATATGCAACACATCAAGATGTGACTGAAACCGACCACGAAATAATTTAATGCCTATTAGTTAGCTTAGGTTAAAAGCCATGCATGCTTACGGCAAACGGATCGTCATTCTTAACGAAATGGATGAGGAATACTAAATGAATCTCGGCAAGTTGGATGGGCAGGGATCACTTTTTAAACTACGTTTCGTACAAAAGTTCTTGCAAAAAAAGAAAAAACAAACAAAGCAAGCCCCTATACGGTAACAAGTTCCAATATCTGCTAGTTGAGGACAAGATTTTGCTCGGAATCGTGTCTTGCTCTGACGTCGTGTTAGATTTGAACTACGTTGGTTGATTGTGTGGATCCTCCGAATGAAAGGGTTCTTGTGAAAAGTAAGCACAAAAAGTGGCAACAAACTATAATTTTTGATATTTTATAAAGAAGAATAACTGAGAAATTGCAATAGGTGTAGAGAGATGCGGATGGGACATATACGGAATAGTCAGTCGGTATCGGGCGATAATAAAGTTTTAAGTTGTTAAGTTGAATTTTCAGCTGGAACATAATGTGTATTTTTCACTTTTAGAATGTTGGCCGCGTTCTGAGACGTACTCGATTGGCGGAAAATTTAGATCTAACTCAAGTCACTGTGCCAATTGGGGTATTGTTAGTGATATTCGAATCTCGACCGGATTCATTACCTCAGGTCGCTTCACTTGCTATAGCATCGGGTAATGGTTTATTATTGAAGGGCGGCAAAGAGGCAGCCAACAGTAATAAAGCGCTAATGGAGCTTGTTAAAGAATCTCTAACAACGGTTGGTGCTGAGAAGGCGGTATCATTGGTAAAACGATTGTTTGCATATATTTTCCTTTTCAGATGTAGGTTATCGGTCTTTTCTTTTATATAGGTTTCAACGCGCGAAGAAATTAGCGATTTGTTATCAATGGACGATCATATCGATTTAATTATACCACGTGGTTCTTCAGACTTGGTACGTAGCATCCAACAACAATCATTGCATATACCCGTTTTGGGTCATGCTGAAGGCGTTTGTCATGTTTTCATTGACAAAGATGCTGATATCCAAAAAGCCTTGAAAATTGCACGCGATGCCAAATGCGATTACCCAGCAGGTATGCAAAAAAACAAAATGTAAACGATATCGTCATAGTAAAGTCAATCAATTGCAAACATATGGAAAGATATGAATATTTCTTTTAAAATTTGAAATTCATTCATGACAATAACTAAACCTTGTCTGCCGTCTTTCTATCCATGCCCTCTATAAGCGAAATATTCAAAATCATAATAATAGAAAAGCGCAAAACCTTCGGGAGGGCAAATACTGAGCGTTCTTGCTTATTTTGCATGTACGCACATACGCAGTATCTGTGAAATGTTCGTTGCTAAAAGTGACGAGTTTTTTGTTCCCGTTTTTTATGATTTATTTATTCATTCATTTTTATTTTTATTCTGTTTCAAAGAGTATTGCGATCGCAATTACTAAGTTTTCTTCTTTTTTTTTTGTGGTCTTTTTTACCAAAAAATATTCCATACACAACCAGCAAAGTAAATTCGAGTTGTTAAAGTAACTATCTATACATGTATGCATGTGTGTGTGCAAGTACCACAGTGTAGATACTAGTAAAAGTATTGACTAAATGTGAAAATTAGTGCTGGATACGAGATACATGTGTGCCCTTTCAAGGATCTCTCTCGCTCTCTCTCTCTTTCGCTGTCTCTAGATACATTAGTGCATAAGTGTATGTACGTGTATGTATATTTTGCACGAGTAACAATTCGCGCGTAAACTTTATGCATGTGTGTGCGTGTGTATGCGCGCATGTTTATGTGCACGTAAGCTTATATGTAAATACATATATGCCAGTTACTGAAATTATAAAATGATTCAGATGCAAATACATACATAAGACTCTATGCGCTATGTACTACTATGTAGGAGAATTAACAAGTTTCGGAAAAGTTTCAACTTGAAATTTTTGTCGATAGCCCTATGCACTTAATGTATGTGTATAGTCTTTGCATATACCTGCACATCTTTCCGTATGTATATTTAGTGATAGTATTGATGTATAATGAAATAAGTATGAATGCAGATAGACAAGCAATTTGCCATTCATTAGAGCTCCTGTAAATAAATGAATAATAGATTTCTCTCACATATATATGTGCATGCGTTTGTTCTCCATTTCAGCTTGCAACGCGATGGAAACTTTACTGATTCATGAGGATTTAATGAGCGGCGACATTTTCAACGATGTCTGTAATATGTTGAAACGTGAAGGGGTTAAAATTTATTCGGGTCCTAAATTGAATCAATTGCTCACCTTTGGCCCACCGGCAGCGAAGAGTCTAAAGCATGAATATGGCGCCCTCGAGTGTTGCATTGAAATTGTTAAGGATCTGGAGGATGCCGTTAATCATATACATACCTATGGCAGCGGTCACACTGAAGTCATTGTAACGGAAAATGGTACGATTTTTATAACATGCATGTGTTTGTGTCTGTGTGTGTGTGTGTGTGTGTGTGTGTGTGTGTGTGTGTGTGTGTGTGTGTGTGTTTGTTAACATTTTAATTATTATTTATTTATTTTCGTGCTGTTCCAAAATAATAAATGGATGGACGGCAAATCTAATATCGGCTTCGAAAATTGAAAATTAATCGGTTTTCAGCTAAGTATAACAATGCCTGCCGGCGCTGTGTTAGCGTTAATGGCTGTATGCACAATTCATTACACTACGTATGCAGTAAAGGATGTTCATAGTAAAGCCTACATTTTGACCTCACTTTAGATTTTTGGTGTTATGATAGATCACGAAGTCGATCTATTTTAATTGTTAAACAAACTTGACTTTTATTCGTGATATACGTTAGAGGTCACGTTTGCTTTACTTTTCTAACCTAGCAAATATATTTGAATAACAAGAAATTTTGGAAACTTCATTTTAAAGACTGCCCTGTCACTGGCTAATAATTTTTAATTTTCGTACAATCTAAGCTTTAGCTTACTTCGTTCGTGCGTAATACACGAAGATAGCATTGAATGCGAAAATTTTGAGTTTCGAGATGATTTCTTATTTCGATAGACATCTCGCTAATGGGGCTTTAACCACCGGAGACCGCGGATGGGACACAAACCCAACATTTGTGAAGTGATTTTTCTCCAGACATTCATGGAAACTTTAGAATAAGGCACATTATGTATAGAGTTATAAATAAACTATTTACCGGTATCCCCTCCCCAGTTCGGTTCTGCTTACATTTCGCAAATTTAAATCCTTTAAGAAAAACGATTTCTTTATTAATTTTCCACTTTTCTTCAATCAACTCCTTAACTAGATAAAGCATTTCTAGTATCTAGTCTGCCGATGTAAATGCGTAAGTAGTTTGGTATTTAAATAATCGCCCGTAACTAAGCGAAATTCTTTGTGTAACCGAAGTCAACAAAAATTTTCTAACTTTCATGTTAGGAGAATGAATTTAATTTCAAACAAAATATCGATTTTGCGGTAGACTTCATTGAATCTGAAATATTTTCATATCCACCATCGAAGTTATGGGGGTACATTAATTTTCGCAACCGCTAGAAGTTCAGATATATTCTCGGTCAGAGTATCAAATACTGAGCGAACCTGAGCATGTACGTTTGTCCGTCGGTCCATCTATGCAAAGGTATGTGCTAAACATTTTCCCGGTCACAAAAATTAATGTATGGGCTTCAAATTCGCTATAAACACTTGAAGTTCTTGCACAGAAACCCAAATCGCTGAAAGGACACCACCACAGTGCAAGACACTTTGAAGACATTTTTGTCTTCGAAAGCAAAAAAAATTTGTTTCTTTGTCAATTAATCACAAAACATAGCGCAGGTAATGAAGAAATGTTTATGTATTCTAAAAGTGAGCCTACAATACATGAAAAATAGGTTCGGTCGATCCAATATTATTATATATATATAACCAAAGAGTATCGCAAATTTCTTTCTTTACTTTTTTTTTAAGCTAAAGTTGAGAGGTGAAAATGGCTCGGTCACAACCGATTTGCTAGGCTTCGACATATATACGTTATGCACATGCTAGGTGTAGCGGCGTAACGATTCTTTATGGTCAATTAAGTTTATAATGAAGTTTTACTGGTTTGCCGGTGTAGGATACGCAAATAAATTTATCTTCTCAAAATAAATGCAAATGTTTCATAATCTTTTTTTAAAATACTTCATGAATTATTGTCGTTCTGATTGCTAAGCAAAATGAACCGAAAAACTGCGATAAATGAAAAAAAAATGTTAATTACCTGTAAATTGTAATTAGCAGTAGTAGTAAATTATTGTGAAGCATTTGGGTTTAATTGTTTGTATATTTTATTACTGCAGCGATTAATTGGTCATACAATTATTATTCCTTTCTTTCTTTCCACGTTTAATAGACACTGCTGCTCAGCATTTCCTTAAATCGGTTGATAGTGCTTGCGTTTTCCATAATGCCAGCTCGCGGTTCGCTGATGGATTCCGTTTCGGTTTGGGTGCGGAGGTTGGCATTTCGACGGCTCGCATTCATGCCCGCGGTCCAGTGGGTGTTGAAGGTCTTCTAACTACTAAATGGATTTTACGCGGTCGTGATCATACTGCTGCTGATTTTGCTGACGGTGGCGGTTCGGTTTGGTTGCACGAATCCTTGCCCGTTTAAACTATACCTTTGATTGACTATTATGTGAGAAGTTTCGCCTTTTTTTTTTCTTTCTTCTTCTTGTTTTCTAGTTAAGCTATATAAGTGGTTTTTATGTTTTGTTTTTTAATTTTTCCCAATTTGTTTTTTTCTTTTATAATTATCAACAACAGTAACACAACAACTTGTAAATTTTTATAACTTTTTCTTAATAAATTTCCTTTTGTACCTTGTTTTATTTGCATCTTTTTCCCCTATTTATCAGATTAGCAATCATTAAATGAGAAAACAATTATATATACATAAATGCATATATATATACATACATACATACATACATACATATATATATATATATATATATATATAAATATATATATATAAGTATATGTTTATACTTATATTGATGTAAATTTCTATTTTCTACACATTTGTACGTTTGTGTGTGTTTATTTACATAAAATAAAATTGATTGATGTTAGCCTTATTATGCCTTGGCTGTATTTTCTTTTTGACTTGTTCAACTTTTATTTTCTCTACAACTTATTTTCACCCGTAAGAAGTTAAAACTCACTCGAAAAATACAACGGAAAACAAAGCTTAAAAATCAGCTGAATTCGGTCATTAGTTAAATAACTGTACAATTCCCTAAAAATATTTAAAACCAGCCATAAAATGTATTCTTATGTTCAGAAAAATTTTCCAAACGTTTCATTACTCCGAGGCAACCTATTTATAGCATTTTTTATTCCCTACCTTTCTGTTGATCCTGCTATGGATAGCAAGTTGCATTTTAAGGCAATTGCAAGCTTAATTACAAGGTTTTGAACTTTGATGCCTGAACCTGTATCAAAGCGTACAAGAAACAAAAATATATGGTCCTTTATTATAAACTCCCTTTCTTCCAGGGCTTCTTCAATTCATTCAGTCCGTCTTTTCAGGGATATTCCTTAAGATGCACCAAATACTCATCTATACCCGCTATAAATTTCCAATTTGATGAAAAGAACAAAAACAAGTAAGAAAAATGCAGTGGCAACCAAATCCTTTACACCCATCACTGTTTACTCCAAAAAAAGACAAAAGAAGTAAAAGAACAAAATTCTCATGCTATATAACATGGAGCGGGTGCACTTGATTTCTTCCATTTTCAAAATAAAAGTTTATGTCGTAGAGGCATGTATGTGTTGTAGGCGTGTCCTTTGAAAAGTTTAAGTCAACTTCAAATTCTTTTTTAAGTTTTCAGGCGATATCTTCACTTTCGCTAACGGGAGAATCTTTACCCCAAATGCTACACACTTGCGCACGCAGACAGATGTACAGACGAACAGGCGGACATGTTTAAGTGCATTCAAGATTTGAAACTGGGCAAACATTTGTACATTTTATGGAGTTTTTGAAGCTTGTTTCTTCCCCTTTCAAAGGTATTGAAAAAATAATTAAATCTTAATATACTATAATATTGGAAAGGTATGATCAATTTTTTCCATTTTGTGCACAAATGCTAAAGGATCGCCCATACAAGATGCGTTTAAATTTGTGTAAATTTCTTTGCTATAGTTTATGAGTAATGAGCAAAAAACCAATTTCTCGTTACTTTCGAAAAACAGATGTGTTCTTAGTTTACATGGTGCTATGGTGTCCTTCAACCGATTTGGCCCATTTTCAATACCAACCTGCATGCAAGAATTTCCATCGTTTCTGCCAAATTCGAAATCGGTAGCTTCATTTTGCGGCCAAGAGAATGTTCACAACAGACATTGTACAGACGGACATGCTTAAACCGAGTTAGAATTTGATGCTGGTCGAGAATGCATGTACTTTGTGGGGTCTCTGATGCTTCCTTCTGGGCGTTGCAAATCTTTTGACAAAATGAGTATATCTCTCATCCTTCGGTGATGGGTATAACAATAATAACTGAAAGTAAAAGTTTTTTAAATATTTAGGAACAGTAGAAAGCAAAATTTGAATCTGGCTTATATGGTGGATTTTACGAATAATTCATATCACGAAACCAAGGATGACTTAGCTGGTCTGGACAGTGTGGTTTAAACGCCTCCTTCCACCCCTATTCATTCACTCGGAGCTCATAAATCCTGGCAACTTATAAATGCCAAAAATGTTTATTACTATCGTTAATTAATTATCATAATTAAAAAATTTGAGCATACAAAAACCTTCCAACTCTTCGCCAGCATTTGTCCTTCAGCCCTCATGCTCGAAACAATACGTCGTCTAAATATACCTGGATTGTATCTTGCAATCAAATCTGGCATACAATCTAATGGCTTCTATTAAAATATGGCCTAAATTCAATTTGATTTCTATCCGCTAGTCATGGCGAGATGATTTAATTTTTATTTTCGTATGCAAATACGTATAACTTAAATTGCGAGTGAGTATAATAAAAATATTTTAATCAATAATGCAATAAGCATGTGTGATATAATAAAACAAATAAATGTTTAATATAACAAAACATTTTGTTAAATTTTAATTAATTACATTCAAAAAGCCAAAGGCCTTTTTTATAAAAAAAAAAAAAAATATATTATTTTCTTTAAATTATGGTTTTCAATAATAATGTAAAGAAAACCCGCATTTGACAAAAGATTTTGCGATAGGCACATTTTTCACACACACACCATGCATAAATTTTCGTTATTATAAAGGAAAAGGATTAATCGTACTTATGATACCCTACGATTATTACTTTAATAATAAATATATTGGCTCCTCGCGTCCAGCTTCGTGCTTGCCTTAGTAATTGGTAAAGTGTTCAAGTGCCAAAGCGACTTTTAAATCATTAAAGTTGTTCCGATATGATTAGGATTTTCAACCTTTTATCAGAACACAATTTTAATTAGATCTACATACGAGAATAAGTTCTTAACGAAAATCGAGCAATTTTCAAACGCAAAATATTTACCAAAGGAATACAAAAACGTCACTTTAATCACGTTTTTATTTTACCCATCACCGAACGATGACGGGTATATTCAGTTTTGCAAAACGTTTGAAACGCCCAGAAGGAAGCTTTAAAGATCCCACAAAGTACATATATTCTCGATCAACATCAAATTCTAAATCGATTTAATCATGTCCCTCTGTACGTCTGCCCTTCTGTGCAATGTCTGTTGTAAACACTCTCATGGCCGCATCTATAAAGCTATCGGCTTCAAACTTGTCGAGCACATTGGAAATTTATGCACGCAAGTATTGAAAATGGAGCACATCGATCGAAGCACATACCCACAGCACTCCCTTCTTTTTCGAACGTAATGAAAAATTGGTTTTTTGTTCATTACTCGTAGACTATAGCAGATAAATCTACAAAAATTTAAACGCGTATTCCAAGGACGATGCTATAGTACTTTTATATGACAAACTAACCTAATTATGGATACTTAGTGACGGAATCAGTTAAAGAATTTTTAAGATCTTTGATAAAATTTTGCTACATTTGGACCAAATCAGTTCACTCTAATGTAACTATACCTTCCGCTGGAATCAATGTATAGTCTCGCCCATTTTGTCACGAAAATAAGCAAAGAATTGCATTGGGCGAAATGACGTAAGGTATTTAATTGTCGGCCTTGCCTGGCTGCAATATTTTTCCTTATTTATATATTAGATTGCATTTTAAGATATAATAAAAGTGTATCTTAATCGACGCTATCTGATGTGTGTGTTTGCAAGTATTTTATACGACATAATAAAATGATTGCACTCTATGACGATAGACAGGAAAAGAAATTTATTTGCATAAATTTACACAAAAGTTGAAAAAGGTTTGGTAAATTTTCTAACTGTCAGATACATTTAAGACAGCGGCCGGCATGCTAATGACTTCTGTAAGAGTTGTAACATACGAACGTTTTAATCTATGCCAAATTCCACTAAATAATTACATACGAACGTTTGTAGAAATGTGAAAGTTTTTGCCATCAAGTGTTCGCGACTTATCTGAAGAAGTTGGCACACGTCATGATTATTTGGCTTCCGTATGAAGTCAAAGTTCTCTTAATGAACTGTACATACCTTACACTTTTTACGATCTTTGATGCATTCGTATCTAGTCTTCTAAGTGTAACACAGTTCATGTCGAAAGGAAATTTGCCACAACTTTGGTGTAAGCTTTTTCGATGAGGATGGTATTTACCGAGCTTTCTTTCCACTAATTCAATGCTTATTGCCTGTAATGTCTATCTTGTCGAAACAACACGAAACCTATATTTTAATTAACTTAACGTATTTTAAAAACGTACTGTCCCAGGCTGAAATGATCTTCGGTGGGTTAAATTCAATGCAAAAAAAATAATTTCAGATGTCGCGGGTTATGTTCAAAAAAGCATAAAAAAAAAATTAGTGTCATTCAGTGGCAGAAATATTTAAAAATTCACAAATAAAATAAGCGAACGCCTGTACATTAAACAAGTAAAATTATTGTAGTAGGCCACGACCTTCTGTTAAATACCCTACACAACTTCGCTTAATGCACTTGCTTATAATATGACTTTTCAAAAGAAAACAAAATGGATAGACGGACGGATAAGCTTAGAACGGTTCAGAAAGTGATTCTGAATCGATCGGTATAATAAAAGATCTGATCTATCTAAAGTCCTTCCGGGTGTTACATGCACGCGGACTAGTTTATGCGACAACTGATAGAAATAAGCTCATAATTTAAAAGGGCTATCGATTTTTACATTGCATCTTAGCATATTTCTTAACGTCGCGGTGCTGTTTCGCGTGCGCGTGTGTGTCGAAAATAGTTTGTTCCACATATTAACAGTGGGTTGAAATTTATTTTGATATTCTATCGAAGGCGAAGCAAACCGACAAACTGTAAGCAGAGAGAATGTCGCTCACGATAGAAATTATGTGTCGGAAATTAATTATCAAATTTTGCTGCGAAAATTCGCGCTTCCATTCGCCTCATCAGTCCGATTTCAACTTGTAACAAGCGGTCTTTATGTAACCTATAATATATTCGAAAACAGATATCACGCCTACCTAAGTGGAATACACTAAGCTTGACATTCCATTCTTAGTACACAGAAATACATCAATTATATAAAATTTAATTAAGAATAAATTTAGATTCATTCATGTCCGTCTATATGTCTGCTTATTAATTGAAGACTTTTGAAAAATGTTGCTGCAAGTCTAGATATATATTTCTGTAATCAGTTTTATTAGTGCGGTATAAGAGTGGTCGTGATGCACTTTGATTGGTCAAGAAAAGCACAAAAGAAAAAAAATATCGCAAAGAAGGCTAAAGCTTTGGCAAATGTATTGTAAAGTAGATTTTTGGCTTTGCGGTTCTTTCCGCGGTTTCGAACTTCTTTCCGATCTTTTCAAATGATTTCAAACTTTCATATGGTTGCTGTTTAGTGCCTCCGCCATTCGTAAAAGCTGGCGTGCCGGTCTATTTCAACAAAGCTGGAGACGCATTTTTGACATCAAAATTTCCGGAACGGAATCGAGCAAACCACAACTGTCTTCTTACCGTACACTTCACGAACTTTTATTTTTTCATTTGCAACGTTTTTAACTTATTTATAGTAAAAAAGCATCACATAGCGTATTCCTATTCATAGATATATCACTAATTTTGAAATCAATATAACTTTTTACATGAGCAAAGAATTGGAAAACTATCTGCACAAAAAATATACGTCGATATGTTACCTTTTAAGCACATGTCCGCTTGAGACAATCAGGTGAGTGCTGTCTGATATATAGGCATTAACACCACCATGCGGAAAAAACCGCAAAATCTCTTTACATGACTCAGTATACAAGAGTTACTGATCTCAACATTGAAATGCAAACAATTGTTTTGAAACTGGTTCCGAACCGAGATATATGCATAGCCTTTCTTCTTCTTTCTTTTGATATGGTCCAGAATGCTTAACAGCTAGAAGAGGCTTTGGTTTGTACTTAACGCGGTCGTCTGCTGACGACCCGGCATTTAAAGGATCAAACACAGTCCTGCAAACAATTGTTTTGAAAAAGGTTACGAACCGAGATGTATGCGTAGCCTTTCCTGTTCTTTCTTTTGATATGGTCCAGAATGCTTAACAGCTTGAAGAGGCTTTGCTTTGCACTTAACGCGGTCGTCTGCCGACGACCCGGCATTAATGAAGACAAAATGCGACCAGAAAATGCACTTTTGGTCTCATAATGCACAGTTAACGGTGAATAAATAGCACATTTATGCAAAAGTTATCTTTTAATGGGTTAACGGCCTTTTCTATGACGATTTATGTTAAATATTACTTTCACACGAGAGGTATTCTTAATGCAAACCAAAATTGACATATATGTATATATATATATATATATATATATATATATGTTGTTTTTTATACACAAAACATTATAGAGAGAAATTGTTAAAATAACAACAAGTTGTTTAAGTTATAATATAAATTATCGACTCTAAGAGAATAGTAAGTAAGAGAGCAAAGTAAAGTGACTGCGAAAAAGCGCATGTACAAGGAAAAGCTATCACAGCACATCACATCACATCACATATTTCGCATGGAAAGTAAGTGATATTTTGTTAAAATCTTTGCAAAGATGGTCGCAAAAGATATGCAAAAATTTCAAAACAAATTTTTCTTATTTTTTACCATTTTCATAACATAAATAAAAATCGAGAAATGAATCGCTTGCGATACCATAGCATAATTATTTGAAAAGCGTACTGCTTTTAATAACATTTGCCTGACTGTTATAGAAGGGATACCGTTTACGAGCATAACGTAGAGGAACAGTATTATACATATGTGTGTATCTGTCTGTTATGTTGCAGAAATCCTTGCTGTATGGAACTTTGATATCAGTAAGACAATTCATGTTGTGTCAGTTGTTGTTTAGTCTTTGAAACCGGTAGACGGGGCTCCAGCTCTGGTCCAGCAATCAAACGTTGCTATTAATCAGACCTAACTGAAAAGACACGCTAAAAAATTCTTAACAGGTTAAATAAATGGCAAAACATAACGTGCCATCAAATAATCGCGAATAAAAGGCTGCTCTTCCTCAACCGAATCAAATGCATAAAAAATAAAAATAGGAAACAAAAAATAGAAAAAAAAAGAAGACAATGTCGGTGATTTATCAATGAATACCAGTGAATATTACGGCAAACGCGTCTTCAATCCACTTGTGTCTGTCTATGCTGTTTGCGAACGTGAGTGTTTAAGACACTGGGAATTGATGGCATTGTTTGCTTTAATCTTGCTGTTTGTTGTTGCTATTATCGCAGTGGTTGATATGCAAGTGTTGACAGGACTTTGATTAGCATTCAGATTATGTTGTTTTGCTTTTTAGTAATCGAAATACAAGGAGCAGTTGAAAATGCATTCCCCTTATAAAATGAATTCAATTATGAGTTTTTTTTTTTTTTCTTTTCATAATACACAACGGGACATACATAGGTTATTATTTATGTTAATAGAAAAAGGAGAAAAGGAAAACAAACAAACTACAAACCATAAATTGCACAATCGAATACTAATATCTCTGGTTGATCGCAAAGAAAGTATTCGCCAAATTGTCCTAAAACGTAAAAACCCTTTAACTTCAGCCAGCGCATACGATCTTTTAATTCCTCTTATATTTTCTTATATTTATTTACCTATTTATTTACTGATCTAAATAAAATTCTGATCTGTTCTCAGATTGATTCAAATCCTGTTTATAAATTTTTTTTTTTTTTTTTTAACCTAGGTGTGTCTCTACTTCCGTTGTTAAGATTTCCGATAGATATGCAAAAACACTTTGCGATTCGAAAAATTGCTTGAAAAAAATAATTTCTTCAAGACAGCAAATAGAAAATCAGTTATTAAAAATTGGAAAAAAATTATAAAAAACAAAAAATAAATAAAATCAAATTATAAAAAGTGAAAAAACCGGAATCAAGTCTAATATACATAAATGTTAAAGCATAGAGACTCTAATAGAGATTTCACGTAAAGTCGATGCGCTCAGGACGCTTAAATAAAACTATTAGAAGGTGAGTGATCGCCATTTATGGCATTTTATAACATTTTTGAAACTACATCTGACAAATGCATAAGAGGGTAAAGTTTACTAAGCGCTTGAAGTACAATAATATTTAAGACTTGTATTAGAATCGAACACAACACTTTTCTCGATCACATGGCCAGCACTTAATAAAATACTGAAGAGTGTGTTATGAACAAAGTAACATTCTTTCTGAAGAATCTCCAAATTGATTTGTAAAACTTATCTAAACTTGTCCATCCATCCTTCAATTTGCTGCAATGACAGGCATTTCACTAGGTTAACACTTTTTTGAAAACAAAAAACAGAGACGATCGAATAAATTTCTTAATTTGATCGATAAATGATAGATCAGGTTGGACTTGGATTAGAATCGATTAAAAGCTCCACACAGCTATTTCCCTTCAAGATCAACCGGCCAATTAAGAGATAAACGTGATAAACGTGAATTTAATGCATATTTAGTGTACGGAATAGTTTCACATGAAATGTTACTTTTAAGTTAATAGAAACCATTGAAGAGAGTTCATTGCCTGTTTTGAAGAGAGTACACCACAAAAGATACTCTTAGTTAGAAATTAAGAAACCAAATAACATAAAACTTCTGTCAGATATTAATGACAGTCATAAAAACATGTAAACCTAACAAAGTAATACAAGCCAATGATACAAAGATAACAAGTAGAGACGCGAGTAAAAATTCATGTGATTTCTGAGCGACGATACACATTAAATTAACCAAAGTATGAGAGTGTAATCGATAAATTCATCCCAACATTTATGAGCCTATTATATTAAGATGAATTACTAACGCCCTAAGAAGAGCAACAGAGTCGATACCACATCTCTATGCAAATTTTCCATGAATTCCCCTCATTTTGCTGAGAAAAGAAAGAAAGTTCGCAATGATGTTCGTAGCGTATATTTACAATAAAAATTTCCATTTGCGGTAGTTTATTAAAGAGCCCGAAACTGACGGTACTACCGACAATTTGATATTCATACTGATAAACCAATTAATTTAGGAAAAGTAACTAAAAATTGTTCATTGCTTAACGTCGTGTGAAATGTAAAACATTTCAGCGTCGCAAGCATCAAATGGTGCTGAAGTTAAATTAAACTTTGAAGAAACGAACTTTTCATAAATTCTCCGCTTTTTAGGTTATAATAAGCGACGTGTCGTTTGTTCGCAGCGTACGGCAGATGTTCTAATAAGTCTTGCATATTATCAGCATTTTTATTCACCTTTTTTCCTGGTTTAAGTAAATTTTACTGGGCCTAGATCTTAAAGATGATTATGACATATGAACATAATTGAACATCTTGTGAAAAAATTCGAATTGATCAACAAGATCATGTGCGGTAATAGCGCACAAAAGTGTAAGAAGTGAAGTGTTTTATTGGGGACTACATGAAAGAATGTTTATGATCTTCCATAGTTTTCGTTAGAGCGCTGCTTTCGATGGGAACCATTATCTCGCCATGAAGTTGAGAAAGTGAAGTCCGAAACTCACCTCGAATGGAAAAGGAAAACTCCATATATCAAGGGGACGACAGCAGAGATGTTTTTCTTTTTCAATGGTATTCTGAAGGATTATATATTTATATTCATTTAGCCGCTTATTCTTGTAAAAAGTGTTCTTGATATCGGGACTTAATCGGTAGGAAAAAAACTATTTCCGAGTTCCAGTTATCTGAGCGTAATTTTATAGGAAATACAGCAAGACTTCGCCAAGAGTTTATAGAATATGTCACTAGGTGGCAAGAATGTGTCTTTGAAACGTCGGACTTTTCTGCAGTAAACAGTGCCTTGGTCAAATGAATATCTGCCGGGCAGTTGGTGATCTCTAATTTCTTCTTCAGTATACTCTCAGATGTCTTTACGATGTATTTATTGATTTATAAATATTTCCAAAGACAACAAATAAGAACATTATTGTCGGGCAAGGCCGACCATGAAAATTTTGGAGGATGCCCAAAACATCATATTACCTAATCCAAATTTTGCAAACTTAATTTATTTTCCAAAAATTTTACTATTTTTCAATTTCCGGCATGGAAAATTAGAAATTTTGCTTTCCTTCCATATAAGAGCTTGTTTCTCATGATAACTCTTATATATGCTAGGATGCGAAAAACTAGACCTATGTGGCCCAAATTGGATGGATGGACTGGTGTTAATTTTTTCAATTAATTTGCTACTATGGATCAATTTTCATCATAAAATAATAAAAATTAAATCTTTTTCTGAAGGGCTTACTATTTATAAGAAATTTGATATGAAATTGGGTCCAAGAAATAGACCCATATAAAATTTCGTTCACTCAATTTTTACGTCAAATTACTATCATGAGCAAAGTTTCATCATAGAGCATTAACAATGCCACCTTTTTTGCATAGAAGGGTTTACCTTTTTTGGGAATTCCTACATGCGGTGGTATTCAAAAATTGACTTACGTGATCCAAATTCGCTAAGTTTGATTTCTTTGTCAATTTAGTATTATAAACCATGATGAAATATTACAAATTTTACCTTTTTACCACGTAAAGATTGCGTTTTCGTAGAAGGGGTTATAGGAGAGTGGCTTCAAAAAATTGCTCTAGCTTTTCACACCAATTTAGAATGCCGAGGTACTATGGCTTAGCCGCTTTTGTCGAAAAATCTTGAAAATTGCAATTTTTTTTTCCATATAACGACTTTTCAAATTGTAGCGTTGTATGGAGAGTGGTCGAAAAAGTGTACCGATGAAAACCATTTTCAATAGTTCGTTCTTGTGCCAATATACGTCAGTGCACTGCATATCATCTAAATGTTTCTAAAATTATGATCTGTAGCTTAAAAGCAAAAATTAAATGGACAGACATCAAATGGAAAGACGGTCAGACAAAGAGGCTTAGAACGCTTCAAAGAATGATTCTTAATCAGTCAGTATAATAAAAAGTGGATCTATCTTAAGCCCTTCGACGTGTTGTATACGCCCCCACGAACTTTATATACCATGTACCACAAGTGGTAATAGGAAATATATCTTTTATAAGTTAAGGTCGCTGAGTGGATTTGAGATTGATGGCGATTTAAGATCTTTCAAGGCTTCTGCTAAGAAGTTCATTTTGGCTACGCAATTATGTATTTGTTTACCGTTTTCGCTTCCACTTCGAAATATCTAAAGAGTAAAACATGCTCTTCTGTCTCCGGCATTCGCAACAAAAGGGGCTCTTTTGAGCATGATATCTTCGGGCAAAGAAAGAAAAGAAGAACATTTGAACACGAGGCTGGGATTGTTGGCCAACGGAAAGAAAAAAGACAGCAAATGCTTTGCTTATAACGCATTTAAAGGACAATAAACGAGAACATGCGAAAATTTTTTCAGTTTTCATTCTTTTCACTTCAATTTTATATGACATCCTTCAAGGAACATTCTTGAAAGGAATATATAGTGGGTTTCCGGTTAGCTAACTTAAGCTGTTTATGCATCCCGCGGTATAAGGCTATATTAAGCTTCATCGCATGTGTACAATATCCAGGAGGACTTGAGATAGACCCGCTTCTTATGTACGTATGATGTAAGCGTGTCTGTCCTTCTTATCTTGTTTTGTGTTCAACGTACAGCTCATCATTTTTGAGTTATGTTGATGAAATTTGGTTCTCCGATGTTTTTTAACGCGAGGACAAACGCTACTGAAAACAGTTCGAATCAGACCAGTTTTTCGATCATTTCTCATATGACCTCTTATTTTGCATAGTCGTTATATGAATAACTGTGGGATGGTGTAGGATATTAAATGGAGCACCGTGGCCCATTATAATGTTTTCACTTGTCTTATTAACAAAAGATTGCCTTTGCTTTGCTCGAAAGTTGAACTTTTTCATTCAAATGCTCTCCAATCGCACGAATATGAAATTTTTAAAAACTTCCGCGTGTTGATTTAAAGGGTTTTCTTCATTTTTTTGAATCACACTTTCGCCAAAAGTGCGTAGTCTGGAGAGCCGCTTAATTTACAGATATCTCGCTATACTTTTCAAATATAATTTAATTTTTTTATTTTAAGTATAAGCTTAATAACTTTTTCGAATGTTATTAATCTATCGTCATTGTCTCATTCCTAAAAGGAATTCTAAAGAAAGCCTTTTTTGTGTACGCTGTTATGCAGTGGTTTCCCCCTTATTATAAGTCTTATAATCATTATCTCAGGTCGAAGTATTGAAGAAGTAAAAGAATGAATAATAATCATATGAGTATCATAAAGTAGTCCGGAATTTTTGCACTATAGTATGTTGTACGATTTACAAAATTTTGTTTGTAGTAATGCGAGACTTACTGATGTTATAAAATTTTCGTACCCGAACTTTACAAAAAAGACGGACTAGAAGTTGATTCTTAGCTACACTTTAAGGATGAGGGCCGAAGAGCAATTCAGCAGAGAAAATCAGCTAAAATTTACCTCATTTTTACATCCTTTAAATACCATAGAAGGGATTTAGTAGACATGTTAATTGATGTCATGCAAATCAACTGAACTTGAATCGATTAGACAAACAATCGAAACCAATAATAGCCATAAGGACTGATGTAATCAACCAAGCGTAGTAGAAAATAACATTTGATGGCTTTGTACATTAGTTGCAGAAAATGATGCAAAAACAACCAATATGTATACGTCAAAGATACTCACATAAGTATCTATGCATGTATGTATGTATGTATGCATAAAGAGACGGTAAGCAATCGAAAGTTATTATCTCATAAACGTTTAATATGAAGTTTATTAGCAAACGTTGTCTCATCAAAATGGGTTACACCATGTAACGCTTAACTTAATTTACACCTAACATTGAAGTCCTCGATCAAATTATATATGGAACTAAAAGTCAATTAGTGTTTAAATAAAATATTTTATACAAACAGCTACACCTATCTGTGTATACACACAAGCTTATGAGATGCTCTCTCTAGAGAGAGAGAGAGAGAGAGAGAAAGAAAAATGAAAGTGTATTCATTATAAATAAATGATTGAACGATCAAATGGTAAAGAAAAGGCCAATTAACGCGCACCTTTACTGCGTAGAGGTAAACTGTAAGTACGTGCTTGTTATATTACACATTTATGCATGCATGTACATATGTATGGGTTATGTTATGTTATGTACATTACATAAATACATCAATTAATATAATAACACAACAACCTTTGCGTATCCTTCCTTTACACAATTTGAACGTGCGTACATACTTACATCGCACAAGTGGTCGTTTGCTTGTTCATGCCAAAAGAATTAAAATGTTCCGAATAGCGATCTCGAAATGAACCTACATATGAGTATAAGCAGATGAATGTGTTTAATGCGTGCGTTTACCTGCGCTTTAACAGTATACAGCTACCTATGTAGTAAGACTTCTTTTTCAACTTGCATTGTGCGGCAGCAATTCTCAACATTTATGCAACAACTAAATTAAATGTGTAATTAAGTGATTTATGTTGATATGTTGATATAAATATCAATCAATACGGATGGTTGTTCATTTTTATATATAAATAGCTGGGCCTGCCTGCACAAAGCGCAATTCATATTTATTAACAATAATGATGGTAATGCAAGCTAACAAACCACCATGAAAGCATTAATTAATTCATAAAAAAAAATGCACTATTAATTATAAACCATTAATGATTAAGCGGACAACAAAAAAAGTGTCAACAAAAAACACTTAATCGTTAACAAGCTGCGGATATTAAAATAACCAAAGAACCAAAATCAATCTTCGTTTGACAAGCCGTAGCTTTCGGAGCTTTCCAATAAAGCAAGTAAGAAAATTATATTCGGCCGCAATCGAGTCTTTTATACCCATCATTACTATCCGTCGTACACTTCGTCGTGACTTCTGCTATGTTTACTTCGAATTAACACAGTTCAGCTTGTCGCGTTCTACTCTCCAAGTTCGGTTATTTGACATCCGCGATATTTAATTTTGAATTACCGCGCCTAGCTTGTTGTATTCCACTGTCCAAGTCGTTTTATTTGATACTCAGTTGATTGTACGTCTAAGAAAAATCGAATCCTCCAAGTTGTGGGGTCCACCAAGTTTATTCTAGAAATGACATACTTTCAGACAGACGATGGGGAATGTGGAGAATAATTTTCTAATGAGAGAATAAGCAGAAAACACAAAAAAAGGGGAGACATAACCTATAACTTTTTGTAGGCATGGCCGACTTTTTCCATTGTTATACAAATGCTGCAGGGCTAACCATAAGAGTGTATTACTAAAGGATACTGAATGACTTCCTTTTCATTTCCAACGCATACGACGTCAAGGACAACAAAACAACGCCATCTGTCGCAAAGCCCGTAAAACTTTAGCCGAAAGGTCCTTCACTTCCTTTATTATTATGGAGCTTTATAGTCTCTTTACTTAGTCTAGAATGTGGTTTTCAACTGCTTTATGTTACATGTTAATCTATCTGAAACCTTGTTGATCGCTTGCGAACGCCTTAATGAGAAATTGTAATTTTCTAGGTGATTGCTCTTTTTTAAGCAGAGCCCGTGTATAAACTTCACCACTTTGCACTGCTAGCAAATCTTTCCGAATTCCTTTTATGAAAATAATACTTAAATATACATAAGCTTTTCGTTTCTGTCCTTCGTAGAGGGCCTTCAAACTATAAGAACGTGAAATAAAATTATGCTAAACGTGTGCTTGTGAACTAAGAGTAAGGAAATATGAAAAAGCGAAGAAGGCTTTCAAACACTTTTTGGTTTTATGCAGATATTTAGAAAAGGTTTTTATGAAATCCTATTTTTGACTTTACTCATATAAAAATTGATTGATTGATTGATTGATTGATTTACAAATTATATGAGAACTTACCCGATGTAGCTTTAAGCTTTTTATTATACGAAATTCTAACGATAAATATAATCCGTATCTGATCTCACAAGTTATGTTTAAATATGGATAAATTGAACGGTGTCCCTTCGTAGGTCTATTCAGTCCATCCTCATGGGCATTACATGGAATTGAAACTGTATTATCTTCCTTGAAACTATGTTTGAGAGGACGAAGCATATCTTTGCGCATACAAATACATGCATATTTTCTACGCTTTCCTGGGTGTTATATATAAACTTTTTCAAATCATAAGGATACAAGTAATAACGGGTGTCAAGAGTTTCAATGCGTATTATAAATATTTGATTTATGGATTGACATCTCTGTAAACACGATCAATAATAATAGACATATTGATCGTCTGATGTTCTTCGTAATAATTGAAGCTACGAATTAAAGAACGTATCAAATATTCCATCCCATGAATGTGTAAATTCTCAATCGGTCCATTCGTAATTAATAGCATAAAATTCATATTTCGACCTTTCGTTTGCCTTTTTCTTCGTTCGTCTATCTATCTATTCGAAGTGATAATAAGACGAACTACTACCTAATGAATCAAAGAACTTTACATGCATGCATTCCGCTATCGCCTTGTTCGCTCCTAGGATATCCTCAACTCGTTTATTCCTGACTTGAGGTTATAATTTCTAAGCACTTTGTTGTTCAACTGTTTTGTTTGTCTACCTGTCTAGCTATCGATTTGAGCATGAGTGCGCCTATCTGCCTGCCTATGCATCTATATGCGTGATTGCTCTTGTGCTCTTTGATCTTTAAAATGCTGCTTAAGAATGCGTAGACACTACCCTTACAAGCGCTTTTGCAGGCGAGCAACCATTCAGAAAATATAATTTACCCTCTGGAATAAATGTAAAAAAACAAAACGATAATGAATGCAAATCAAATATGCGATTATTAGCAAAAAGAGAAAAACACATATATATATATATACACACACACACATTTTTAATTATGCCTAACGGATATATGCGCATAAGTAAGCATATACACATATTGCTTTATGTAAGTCGATTTGTTTATCCTTTAAAAAGTGCTAACGGTAAATAAAAAAAATCGCAATAATAATAATAATAAAGAAATAGAATTCTGATGAAAAAAAGGCGTTTAATTGATTTCAGTTGAAAGTGAAGTTCTTCAATTTCATGCGTTGTACATGTGTGTTAGGGTGCGAAGGGGGTAATTAGTCCTTATTTTGTTACTTAGACTAAAGAGAGAGCAAAATGTACAGATTTTCTTTTATATTGAAATTAATCCACACCACCGTAGACTTGCAATTTCTTTATCGGCTTGCATACACAGCGTATCCGCGGAAGTAAATTGTGATAAATCGTTATTATGTAATTTTAATAACATTGCGGAGAATAAACAACAATCAATCAAATGATTTATTGCAAAAGGCATTCGATGTTGGGACATTTGTCTTGGCAGCGGCACGTATTTCGTTGCTTATCATTGCTACTCTCAGCTCTCCCGTGAAACTGAATCAATTTGCTGTTAGAGAAGCCACACCAGTCTTGCGGAGGATTATATTGGAAACAAAAAAAAGGTTCTTTTATTACTCCATCATATCTTCATAAGCAATTTTTTCCTCCTTTCAATCCATTGAATTTCCCGTTGTGTCCGGTGTTCCCCAACGTAATCATTTGAGACAGATCTTAGTACATACTAAGAACCTTCTGTCTGCAATCAATTTATTTCACATTCTGATGTACACAGACGATCTGAAATTTTTCGCCTCCTTCATTGTTGAGTGCTGTTCCAATAGTCTTCTATTAGCAGGATAAACTTCTTAACATTAAACTTAAGTAAATGCATTCTCAACAAGAAGTTTACTCACTACAGCTTACACTTAAGCGCGTGAAAGCCTTTTCTCAATCCTGGAAAGGAACCCTTTTTAACAATAAACTTTGTTTTGAAAAAACCAGTTTACGATTACCGTTATCGAACCATCATACGATACAGTCCCATTTTGGGCTGATGGTACTCGATTGCCTTCGTATCGAGTTAGGCTTGCCATTCTTTGCATTTACAACCGAGTATTATTTGAGTGCTATCGAGGTAGGCAACACAAAATAACGCAAAGAAAAGGAAGAACTTTATTGTCTTCTTTTTCTTTACACTTTGCTTAATATTTGTAATTTTTTTTTTTTTTTTTTTTTTATTAAATTTGCCTGCCTACACACTCCCCAAATAGGCCATAAATATTACGTTTCCAAAATAATTCCCAAAATTTTGTTTTGTTTTCCTTAAGTCTAATAGGTGCTTGTATGTATTCTGATCATTTTTTCACTTGAAAAAGACAATAAATGAGAAAAATTGTTGCAATATGTATTAATAAAAATATTCTTCGTCATTTTCCGCCACTTTTCCCTGCCTTTCTGGTAACTTAGCGACACTGTGTCGAAAGAATGTTATTGGTTTGGCATCGACACATTTTCGCACCTGCCTGCCAGCCAAACCATGCTACACCGATCCGAACAAGTGGTAATCAGAAGGCGGTACGTTTGGTGAGTATGCTGGGTGCATCAGTACTTCCCACTCGAGCTGGAAGAGTGTATCCGAGATAACTCTTGCAACGTGTGACCGAGCCTTGACGATGTTATGCAAGAGGACGACTATGCGTCCGTTAACCGCTATTGCTGATTTTTTTCGCAACAATACTTTATTCAATTTGTTCAATTGACCTCGGTAGACATCTGCAGAAGCATTCGGTTTCATTCGGTTTTAGCAACACGTAAGACACTACACGTTGCTGATCCCACCATATGCACAGCAAAACTTTATGACAATGAATATTCCGCCTTGGTATAGGTGTTCAAAAGTTCTTTGAAAGTTTTGGACTGTGTTTTCGCCCAATAAGTCTGGCAATTCATTGTCTTCGAACTTTTGTGGTCCCTAACAATTCTATTAGTTTTGATCGTAACTAGTCTACCTATGCCTATTAATTTGATCAAATATGTGCTTTTGCACCGATATTTTACTTCATTTTACCTTTAAGCATGAAGCTCGATAGCTATTTTGCTTTCGAGCTAAAATATGACATATTGCGTTACCACTGTGCGAGTGTTCGAACACTCTTACGTTCCATCAAACGAAGTCTGGTCAATAAGAACCATCAACTTAAAATACAAATTCGATATCGAGTTGACTCGACACGGCCTTGCTTTAGGCGAGCCCTTGGCATGGTCTCTGTTCTAGATTTGTCACGTGGAATCAATTGAATCAATTCAAAAATCAAGTTTTTCTATGGCCTTAAGGCGTTTGCCGTGGGATCCTTCTGTTTGATTGCCACCCTAAGACAAAACATTATTATTAAAGCTTTACCTTCACTTGAGAAACGTAGATGCTTTTCTCGTATCAGCTTCTTCGTAAAGTTCACAAATGATGTTCTACACACGCCAGCTTTGTTGAACTTCAATGCCCCTATTGGTCTACTAAGGAGCTTTCATCGCATGGAACTTAGTTAATGTAGATTTACTTTTGAATTGTTTAACTCACTTAAACGGGGTTTATAATCCAAACCGCTCATCGGATCTAATACGTGTTTTTAAAAGTATTTTCCACGATGCTCGAGCATTGTCGATATCATACCTAACTAAGGACAATTAACTAATTAACTAACTACGGAACTATTTTTACAATACTATTTTTCTTCGACTTTGCGATACATCCTCACTTTGTCCGTTTCTAGTAAGTAAAAAGCTCTAACTGTAATCCTTTACAGATAATGATTTGAAAGACGAATCATTGAGAAAGTAATTTACAATTTTTATGCGTTGGGGTGCGTTGCATGCTATCAAATATTCATCCCTGGTCGAATATAACCATCTCATCGCCTTAGAAAACTGTGAGCCAACTTTTAGATCGATTTTACTAAATTTCGAACTTAGACCGAAGATTTTAATACAAAAAGAGTAAGAATCGACATTGAATATCTGAAAGTAGATTTACTTTCTTATCTAAGAAAGAAAGAAAGAAAGAAAGAGAGAGAGAGAGAGAGAGAGAGAGAGAGAGAGAGAGATAGAGAAAACAAATGAGCTTTAGGTCCATGTAACATTTTAGAGGTCAGTGTAAGATCAGTAAATAAGAAGGTTCATAAGCTAAACTAACACCATATGTAGGAAATGAATTTGACAGAGATACGGACCATGAACACAAATTTGAAAACCTAAATCTATAGTTGTGAATGATGGATATACAGTGTGCGTGTTAGTGAGCAAGGCAATAGGTTTGGCTTTTCGTCAATAGAAGAGCCCAGAATCGTGTAGACTGTGGTCATACCGAGCATATCGAGTTAGGACAGCCTTTGTTTAATCCACTAATTGTTGATAAAGTCGGTGAAGTTCCTTAAAAAATTAGGAAAGACGGGTGCATTTCATCTAATACCAACGCTGTGGAACTGAATATTGATCGAAAATCAACTTCGGACCAAGGCTGACTACAAGATGAAGAACTAAGAAAAACTGAACGGATCGCATTTTCGTCTGTGAATTGTCGCTGAAACGAGACAAAAACGAATTATTTTTAAAGCCATTTATCCCAGACGAGGAAAAGTGAACAGCAGACTACAATAATGTGCGAAAGAGATAAGTAACGATCGATGGTGAAATGATGAATCCTGCACTTTCTACTGTTAGCAGTGTGCGTGATTGAAATACGTAGTTGAGGTAGAGCCTTCACAATTGATCATACACATGTTTAAGGGGTCGCTAGAAATTACAAGGGCTTGGATCCATTACTGTTTGTTTCGCTCACTGCAATATCACAGGAATAGTGTCAGACTTACTTCGAAAGAGTCCTGGAAAAATTACTTGTCCCAGAAATTCTACAATTATTGCGGTTAGTGGTTTTAGCAGAAAATTAGAACAAAATTATAAATCAAGACAGCTGAACATTGCCTTAACAAAGTTTATTTAAAATATAAGTAAAATGTCCCTGAAGTTTAGTTAAAAAAAAAACCGCCATTGACTCCTTTGTTGAAGCAACAGTGTGTATACAGTAGAAAGATGAATAAGTTAAGCATTTATTTAATTTGTAGTTGTAAACAAATTCAAAATTTATTATACCATTATCGATGAAATCGATTACAACCGTACTTGTCTACACCTGGAGTACAGATGCTAAGTACTCGTGCGTGTACAGCCAGCCAGCCCTTCAATTAAACATACTTTAAAGAATTCCTGCATGTACACAATACAAAAGTTTGCTCCTTCATATTTTCCAAGGATGAAATTTAAATTAACAAAAAACGAGAAGAAAATAAAATGATATATAAACAAACTTATAAAAAAGAACAAACTTCCGAAGTTTAACTTCTTGACAATTTGTTGACGTTTTGAAGATGAAGTTCATGAAAAAAAAAAAAAAATGAAAAACCAGTTTACTTTCTTTCTTTTCTCTCTTTTTTGAGGAAACGTTTACGTTGATATGCATGCACAATGTCAAAGGTAGCAGAGTCTAATTTCAGTTGAATTTTTTTTTACTCTTTAATTTTACCTCTTCTATCGCTTGCTTTCCTTATTTTTCTTACATCTTAAAGAGGAGTTCACTTGTTGAAAATCTGTATTAAAAAAGTATATAAGAAAAATATATTTTTATTTTTAATTTGGGGACCATTGGAGTCAAGTTACGAGTACCAGTGCCAGCTTAATGATACATGAATTGATTGATTGGCCTAGAATAGGAAGGAATAGGAAGTGCATTTAGGTTTCATATTCTTCGGACATCCTTGCTTCCTTCGCTACGTCAAAGATGGGCAATGTGATTGCATTTCTTCTCAACCTTCTTAATATCATCATCTTAAGATCAGTCCACGCCTTGTGTAAAGATATGAAAAACGCAGAAAGGGACATCGAAAGGTAACATCTCTTTTTTATTAAACCAATCGCTTCAGAAACCTGCCTGGTCACATGTTTGTTTGTCCGTCTGTTTACGTATTTCCGTGTACAACTTACAGATTCCAGTTTTCAAGGCATTTTGATGAAATTTGGCCGACCTTATGGGGTAGTTCGAGCAATTTTTTCAACCACGCCCTATATAACGCGATGTTTTCAAATGATTATAATGTGAAAAGGGTTTATTATTTCGAATTTGGGAAATTCGGATGGGTAACTGTATTTGTCGAGCCGCCTCCAGCCTAGAACAACTAAGCTTCCATATATGGCAACAAAATTTAACTTTGAGCCTTCTATGGCTAAAATTAATTCACTGTTATGATGTTACTAAAATTAATTAAATCATTTACATACTTCTTCACCGATTTAGTTGTCGAGTCCTCTACCCTTACTAGCAGAAGATAGGCTTTTTATGGTAATATTCTCTAATCGCAATAGCATTCATTCATTTTTTCCTCAACATCAGAATTATATTTTTTAGTTGATTGCTTTGGAATTCATATGAAAGGTATAGACACTGGCCATAGTTGTCCACTATTAGTACTTGAATTCTCATGAAAATGATGTGATTTTGTAGCAGTAGAAGACTTTATGGCTTAGTTTTGATGAAGTAAATATTTGTTCGCATGCATGGGAAGAAAGCTTGCAATTATGAAGGGCATTTGTTCAACTGAGTTACAGGAACTGAGTCCTGATCCTGAAAAGATCACCAATAGGAATTTAAAATGAAGTCACGATATCAAAAAACTATTTTCTATTTTAATCGTACTAGATGTGAAATCTGTTAAAGTCTAAAGTGCATAGCAACTGCTAAAGAAACTTCATTCGCTAAGGAAGTGTTGGGTGTAGGTGTGAGTATAGTGCTTGAGTGGCAACAGCATTACAATCATCGTAATTATTGTGAACTTATCACCGTGTAATTATCGGCGGTATGTTTTCTTCACGAATACAAGTGAAGCAATTGTTGTTATTGCGTGTAATCTACTATTATTATAGGGCTATGATTGTAGGGCGCAATTCGTTTTTATTTTTCCTTCTTCTATCAAAACGTTTGCCATTGGTACAGCAAGTGTTTATCAATAAGATAGCAATTGGTTTTTTTTTATTTATTTTTTTCCTTTTATTTATTTATTTATTTATTTATATAATTCTTGTTCGATAACAGACTGTCTGTGTGCGGTTGACCACTATGAACTATACGATATATATAATATATATAAAAGCAAAATTTTATGTTTGTTGGTCGGGTGCCATAAGAAATGCTTACACTTTTTATTTTATCTCAAGTTGAAAGATTGTTTCTGTTCCATCAAACTCGTGTACACGCATTAAACGTTTTTGTGACTGGCCCTGTGCGTTTGGTTTTGCTCCCGTGAGTGTGTTTGGGTGTCTCTCTGTGTGTTTATTTGTGTGTGTGTGTGGTTATATGCCTGCATGGTATTGCGTATAAGTAAAGAAGAGGCCACAACGGTAACTACTGTTTCTGTCAAATCTTTGTACGTTTATGTAAATATTCTTATGCCATAATATGGAGTCAAGTCACACTTGGACGCTTAGTAAATGCGTATAATAATCCAAATTGTTGGTTTCGCCTGCATATAAACTTAATATGTTGATCGCTTTTTATTGAATCATTATATCGCATACGAATTTTGTCGGTGCACAAAAATAGACCGAGAGTGTAATGTGCGGTCCCTGGCCGTCTGTCCGTGTAACTGTGATCACAATTCAAGTAAATCTAAAACGGAATTTTTCGTTTCCCGCTCAGTTCTGTACATCGGATAAGAGAACAGACGGGAATTGCCTTTTGGAATGGCAATCAAGAACTTGAGCTGGAATTTTAAATAACAACTTACTTCTTTTGAGAGAACGTAACACTCATATTGCAGATAAATGTGAATATTACGGTAAATATGGTTTTCAAATTTTCGATGACGATTATGAGGACTAAAATTCAATTTTCACCTTCTGATATTTCTACTTTTATTCGTTTAGATCGAAAATATTAATAAAAATATCTGATCAGTTGTTTGTTGTTGTAAATGCTTTTCTACGTCAATAAGAAAAAAACTTCAAAACTTCTTTACTCGATATAAATTTTTTCTTTTCTGAGAAAAATTTTGAATTACATGCAAACTCCAAATGTCCCTCTTAGGCGGAAGCATTTTACGTGAGTGATGTCGACGATGCGCCTTTTCTTTTTGCCTGTGTTGCATTAAGCTTGAGCTGAAGCCAAATATTTTACATACATATGTCTATAAAGTAACAAATGAGTGCACATTTGTCGGTGATTGTACAAAACGAAAATGTGTGTTTTGGGTTCTCTTGTTTTCTATCTCTCTTATATGGATGCTCAATAAGTCTGCAGCAGTCTGTGTCTGTGTATTTTTTTATCTTTGTATTTTGTACAATCAACATATCCTGTGGGTGACATTTTACATTCTTTTTTTTATGTGGCGTAAACGTTTAAGGGAGTGTTCGTGTATCTGTGCGTGTTCGTGCGTCTGTGCGCGCTTAACATAACTTTTTTTTCTTACAAACGTATATATATATAACGCCATCATATGAATACAATAATGCTATAATCATAATCATTTCGCACGACTTATACGTCATTCGCTTACTAATCCCAAACTCACGTTTTCTGTCCTATATTGATATTATAATTTGTCTCTTATGTCACTTGAATACTTATACTGTAAGCGAACACTTTAAATGTTCACTTTAACTCGGCGTACGCATCCACGATTAGTAATGTTTATGAAACACTATTCACGCTACTGCAATTCAGTTACACACATTAATGTATCGTATACTTTTCATATATTTCTTCGATTTCAAATCATGTCCCATATGCAACGAATCCTTGATTGCAGGCGGAAAGTGCCGAGGCAGGTATTTACAATTTTCAAGGCTTAGAAAACGAATCGATCTGTTGTTGATTCGCGGAATTCTAGAATAAGAAGAAGAAGAAGAAGAAATTACTTGTGTTTTCGTTTTACAATTCGATTATTTTAAGCTTTAATATTTTTGTTTATCGTAATTATCGCACATTAGCACATCACATTATCGGAAGGGCCATCAATAACTTGTTGTGTCATCGCATTAATAATGAAATTATTTCCTTCATCAACTCACGAACCTGAGTAAAGGTATCATGCCCCTTCCACTTAATCACCTTGGTATCTATTATATCAACAAATGATGTGTAATTTGAGTCTACGTATACGTCCTAAGCAAAATTAAACTGAAATTAAATTTAAAACACTTGGGAGAAAAACAATTTTTATCTCAAATGAATAAATTCCTATCTATTGAAGAGATTTTTAGTAGGAGTTCTTGCACGTTGCAACAGCTATCGCATAGCCAAGTAGTTAAGAAGCACGACTATCAAGTTAGCTTAGCCAGATTTAATCTTTATCATGGTAGACTGAACTTTAATTGCGATTGATGTGTTGTCGTGGCTATAGCGAATGATCGGACACACATCTGTCGCTTTCTCCTTTCCTCCATCTGACTGCTGACTTCTTTCTTACCATCGCCATGTTAGATACAACTCCTAATTAATTGGTTATAAAAGAAGAAACAAATGAAAGAAACGTTCAAGGAATCAACGGTCACACTACTTAAACTGATCTGTGACGCTTGACACAAGTGCTACTCTATCAGAGCATTAGCCGCACTATAACAAATTGAAATTCGCTTCTTTACCCTCAGTTGATGGGACATTTAATTCACTTGTTTCTATATAACTACGGTAGACTTCCGTAAATGTGTTGAAACATTTTTTTATGTGTTTTGAGATTAAGCCGTGAAGTGGAGCTCGAGATAAAATAACATAAAGTTTTAATTTGTACTTGAGACGAGTCAGTGGCGGCGGGCCGAACAGAACGCGAAATGTCTTGATGATTACCATTCCCGATACGATATTTTGCAACGTTACACTTGTGAGCAGAGGAGCAGCAGTAGAGGATTTTTGCCAAAGAGTACACTATGTATTTGCGCAGAGACGCGACAATTTTATCTAGTTGCGCCGACTAAGCAGAACGCGTCAGCATAGCTGACTTCCCGTAATCTATCGCAACAAGAGATTATCTTCATTTTGATCTACAAAGTCTTGTAAATAACTCATTTTAATCGAAGCGCCGCTGCAAATATTTCTTATATCGTTTCCATAAGTCTATGGTCACTGCCCAATGCTTATCAGGGACATTCATGTATTTAAGTTAATCTTTCAATACGTTTTTTGCTTTCGGAAATACAAATACTAATAAAATGTATAAACCGGCATTTGTGTGAGGGGCAAAGCTGCTGGGAGGCAAGCAGAGAAGCGTGAAAAGAAGTAAAGACAAATCGATAAATAAAATTTTGGCAGAATTATAGATTTCCGTCTTCGGTTGCATAAAATAATATTTTTGTTGATAAGAGCGAATTTCACGCAGAAATCATCAGTTTGTTCATTTCCTTAATTGTAGATTTATGCTGCTACGAGTTGCAACATAAACGACGATAACTGAACGAACGAGGGAAGAGTGCTGAGGACGGACGTTTTGGCAGTTTTTTTGGCAACCAAATAGAAGGATTTTAACAATATTTCGCAAATTATGAATTCAAAATGAAAAAACACAAGTTTTGTGATGAAGAACGTGAAAAATGCAAATTAATTTTCAAGTGAACACAACTCGAATTTCCCTAAAAACATTCGCTAAGAAACAAACACTAACATACACACACACACGCCCGTGTGTTTACACACTCAAATAAAGGATTAAGACAAAAACTATCAGGCAGAGCCTGAAAGATATTACACAACGTACGTAATATAATTATACACTAAGTCGCGCACATCCACCACACACATAGTAAAATAATATACGAGATTCACAGAAAGCACAAAAATACGAATTTGTTGAATAAAAGAAAAGAAAACGAAAAGACAACAAACGGCTAATTATAAATGAAATAAACAGAAACGAGGAAACGAGAAGAAACTAAAAATAATATATATAGCGAATGCAGAGAGAGCGAGAGAAAAGCTGTTGTGCTTCCAACACATTGCTTTAATATTGCACGATGTAACAAAATTCTGAAATCATTCCTTAATGGCACTTAATTATACTTAAATTGTATGCGTGCAGACATACATCAACCATACTATGTCGGTGGCTTACTGTTATTTTTGCTTTAATTTACCAAAGACTTTTTTAATTTGTATTCACTGAAATGCTAAAATTTCATCGCTACTGGATCGCGGCGGATTGAAAGTACTACGACAGTTAAACTGAAGTGTTCTTCATTTCTAAATACACAGTGAAATGTAATTTATGCGCACTTCGACCGAAGTCGCATTGAAGTTGCTTTAAAGTTCAGTAAAAATGAACAAACGTGCAGGTAACACTGACAACTGTTCACTTATTCAAGATATTGCCGTATAACGTTTATGACGATGCCCACATATAATATCAAATCCGAGAATATCTCATATAACAAAATCGTTCGAAGCAATATCCTCTCAATCATTATATGTAACAATTAATCAATAAGCGCTTTGGCCGTCTTCAACAGTACTTGGTCAATAAAAATCGCAATATTTTTTCGCAGAAATATTCAATATTGCATAGGTTAGAACATTCAATATATATTTTCGTAAAATCATAGCGCATGCATGCACACTTTCCACCTGATAGTACACAACCTTTTCTATAATGCATGTAATTTTGAGGCATTAGGACGAATGACAGAGACTTGCCAAAGATGTGTATGGAATTGTTTTACAGACCTATATATTACGTCGATGCGTTTTGTTTGTGTGTGTTTGTGTGTGTGTGCGTGTGTGTCTGTATATAAAGAGGTTTACTGTAAAGCAACAAATATTTACTTTATCCTGCCAAAAGTTTGTTTAGACCCTTAATTGTACCAACCATCATTTCTTGTACAGAATATATTATGTTTATGCGAATGCAGGTAACATCCGCTAAGATTCAAGATACACCTACATCTACTAATACCGATCAATTTAGATCAATCATTTTCTAAATCGATTTAAATTTGTTCGTCCTTCTGTCTTACGTCGATTCAGGTATTTTGGTGTTTAATCTATGGATTGCAATTTTAGATATTTTCGCGAAATTTACTGCAACCAATCGGAAGTGAAAAGGAGAATTTATTAAAACCCTTTTATATAATCGTTTCTAACCGTTTATATGACAACAAAGTTACTTTTTTAGTAATTTATGTTAAGAAGTGACACAGATCCATTCCTTTGGATCCTTATAAAAATTCACTCCTCTGAGACTAATAAGATTGTTGAAGGGAAGATGAATTTTCCTAAATTTGGTCTGCATCAGTTCATATTGTTTTTGTGAAAGAAGATTAATTAAAATGCAGACTGAATACAAAAATACATGGACCGACATCAGACGGAGAGACGGGCATCAATCGAGTCTCAATCGACCGGCATAATGAAAGAATGGGTCTAGATGAACTCGTCCTGGTCGTGCCGCAGACATGCCAATAAACTTAATATACTCTTACTCATTCTTACGATGTAGGGCATAATGAATAAAAGGCATTCTATTCTCTTATGTTCTCTCACCATGTTAATGTCATGGAATTTCAAATCGTTTTTCGCTACCCTCTAATATTTTGCCGCGCTTCTTCTCCGAGATTCTTCATCGACTGCTTTGGCTCTTATGCGTATAATAGCAATCTTGCACTTGACTACGTTATTTGAATGAGATTTCCGGGCAGGAGATATAAGCAGTACCTTGTGATATGATAGTTTGAAAAAAGCAGACTGTTTAACTTTGTCATTGAAAAATTGTACTTTTCCCTAACAAATATTTGCTGGTTTTTCTTCTTCCTCTTCCTCTTCTTCTTGTTTTTTTTTTTTTTTTTTTTTTTTAGCCTAATAGTATTCTTTTAATTCCTGTGTACTGTTGTAGTAATACCTTTGAAGATCATATGTGATAATCTGTAGGCTTCATTCCCGCTTTATATGCGCTTGTATACAAAAAAAAAAGAATAGATTTACTTTCGGATTTTTCGCCATTCTTCTGTTGGTGTAACAAGCAAAGGAAGTCGTACAATCTAAGGAAAACCTTGGAAAAGTAAAATGTTTTCAAGTCAAACATTTTTTTTCTTCTCTTTTTAGTTAAAAGGTATAAATGGGCTTTAAGCCTACTTAACGTGTTATGTTAAAATAAATGAGAACAAATGGTTTTGCATTCTTCAACGGAAAAATGGAAGCGTACTTATCTTACTGTTTCGGTTGTTGCGCTCACAAACAATCCGATATTAAAAATAAAAGACTTAAATTGGTCTTCTATGTCCGCTTGAACGTTACAAGAAATTATCCACGGTTTCCCGACGTAAACTGAACGGTACAGGTATCACTATTATAAATCCGTCCTTCCCATTGCAGAGCCTGAAAATTCGCACTAAAGGCTCCGTCAAGTGTTATATTCTTGGCCACCCTTCGATATCGTCTCCCCCGCTGTCACTCATCTGCTTTTCGAATTCTCACGGTCGTCGAAGATGAGATAAAAACGTGAAACGTGTGTGGGTACACTTTACAATTTGACGGCGATTTCAACAATGGAGATGAGCACTAAATGGGAAGTTAATTTGCGAAGAGGGATCTACAAGAGATTTACGGTATTTATAAAAGGCAACTTATTGCCAAATAGAAGCATTGATTTAAAGTCGCGTATATAAGTACTTCGGAAGGGCTGCTTAAAGTGGAAAGTAGCAGAGTGCAAACGACCAGGATCCATCAAGTGACTTGCCCGTCCTCAACATCTATTTTGCAATGCGAGAGGGAGAACATGATTATCTTAATTGTTTTTATCCACATAGCTTAAGGGCATGGGGAAATGTCAACTAACTGTAATTTTTCCACTACAACTTCCACTTACTTGTGTGAAACGGTGCTGCCATAGTTTAAAAAAATGTGAACAGGGCAGTCGGAAAGTAGGTTTTTTCAATTTTTTTTATTCTTTTTTTTTTGATAACTGACGTGAGAGTAGAATGCCTCGCCATAAGCGAGAATGTGTCTCTTTAAGACGCTTGCGATTCTAATTGATCAGCCATTAGTAGCATCAATCAAACATGAATTTTATTTAAGCGACTCTGATACAAGCCAATCGCCACTGAAGGCAAACAAAGCGAAGCCGTAAACAACCGGGATTGGCGAATACGCAATCTAGAGTTAATTTTAATCATTTGCTTCTCCGAATTTTTCCATAGTCCTAATATTGCTCCTATTCTTGATGTGGATGATGTTCTATGAGTACTATTCCATTTGCTTACTTCGATTTCAATCTATTGCATATATACATATATATATACATATATATATATATATGTTCTTTATTGTAATAACATGAATATCGATTTAATAGCCTAACTGTGTTTGTTTTTTTCTCATGTTTCTTTCATTATTTGTCTGACAATCAAATCGCCAACGATTATCATGTGAAATTCGTGTACGTAGGACATAAAACTTGGCTTAATCTTATTCTGAACTAATCCATATGTCCGCTGTTGGCAAAAATCTTTTATGTCAACCATCTCACCTTTCCATGCATGCAACATGTGTTCATGAAATCTTTTCGTTACAGCAGGAGATTTCGAAACTTCGACACGAGCCTTGCCTAATGACTACAATGACTTGCTTATAATTACAATAATGAAGGGTATCAAAAGCATTCGTCTTAAAATGAATACAATTTTTCGCTGCTTATTCGCTTTCTTTTACTTTAATACTTACTAAATAGTTGATGTTTTAAGTGGAAAACGTGAAATTAGTAACGCTCATAAGCAGTTACAATTTCAAAGACGACGGCATCATATATTAGCGCACAGATACAGAGAGAAACGAAAGCAACAAAAACTTTAATTTTCTTTTCAAATTTATTCGCAGAACATAAATACGAGGGCTGGGAGGGGGGAGGAAAAAAGAATGAAATTATGAATGTGAAGAGTGGAAGAATAATTTGTGTGAATGGCAGAAATGCTAGCAAATGTGAATTGAATGGCAGCATAGAGCAACTACAGTTGGATGGTTGACTATGAATGAATGCATTCAGATGTCAAATTAAAGTGAACGCATGTGCTTGTATGCGTACATGTGTATATGTGTGCGGATATCCTAACTTTACCATGGGTGTACCGGAATATAAAAATTGAAAGAAAAAATAATAGTAATAATAAATAAAAATGAACAAAAAAAAAGATTGAAAATATAAATAAAAATAGTAAGAGTCGTCGGGCAAATGCACCAGCACGACTCCTCAGTTTGGTGTATATGAAGTTTGCTGTGTGGTTACATTCAAATTTTTTTCTACTCCATACAGCTGCTAATTTATACGCAAACCTATCATCATTGAAGGGCTGAAGTTTTTGGCCGAACAGACAAGCGAACTAACTGCTAAGGGCAGTGTTCGCAGTGCAAAGAACAACAAATAACGGACGTGTGTTTATGTAGTGATATAGCATTTTTTGTAATCCTACTTGTGCTCAAGTGTTGAAATGTTTTGCATGTAAATGGCTAAATAGTATTTGCAGTTGCCGTTACACGTTCTAATGGAGATCTGCACTGTCCGTCTATCCTTTTGTTGTAAAATTTTAAAATGTGGCTGCGGAAACCGTGTACCGCAGTGTAACACTCGCTACAACTAAACAAGAATGCATACATAAATATATTCATTTAAATTTTTACTTATGATGAAAAATGAAATTTGAAAAGAAAAACATGCACAAACATTGCCATACATCGTACGTTTCTCCTATCCTAGCGACCCGTCTCGACCTCTACAACGTTGTAAACAAAGTAAATAAAACGAAACTAAAACAAGTGGCCCGTTCACCCACATTAACAGCAACAAAATCCCCTAACTAGAAAGAACTCAAATCTTGCGTTCTTACCATTTTTGTTATTGTTTTTCTATGTAATGTAAATGTTGAGGTTTCCCCTATTTTCCGCAAGCTTCAATTTTTGCTCTCTTTCGAAGCAAAAATCCTCTTTAGGTTCTATGGATAACTGGGGTTTACATAGTTCACGCAATCAAAAAAAAAAAAAAAACAAATGTTGCGAGTCGAGCAAAAACAAATTAAGTAAATCAAGTAAAGTAAAGTAAATCAAAGTAAATTTTGACATCTTTTTGATCGGATGGTCTTTGCCACCTTTTCAATACGTTAATCATTTCAAACGATGCCCGAATTGACCTCAATTCTCAATGCTTGTACACATGAAGGTTAACCCAAACCAAAATCTATACACGCACGTACATTTATTTATCATTGAATGACTTTTCAAAATAAGGCGTTATATGGGAATTGGTCGAAGTGGTGGTCTTGGGTCAAAGCAAACCTGTGTACCAAATTTCATCAAAATATCTCAAAAATTGCGACATGAAGGTTGAACACAAAAATGCAAGATGGACAGACGCACAGACAAGCTTAGATTGATGCAGGCAGTGATTCTGTATGCAATCGATGTAATAAAACGTGGATCTATCTTAAATCCTTCTGAATGTTGTATACACCTATACAAGCTTGATATACCGTTAAAAGCGTTGTAGCGGTAAAGCGTATACAAAATTTTTTGGCAGAATATGAAAGATAACAGAATAATAATATTCGAGGAATTTATTAAGTATTCATTAAAATATCAAAATCAAAAAAAAATTTGTTTGGAAACATTTTAAAATATTGCAACACCGGACCCATTCTCACAACACATTTTTAATTAAGAACACGTTAGAAAATTATGTTCGGTCGTGACTGAATCTTTTGTATCCCTGTTATCCTAAATAAAACATAAGTAAAAGAACAAAATTCTCATGCTCTACAATATGGAGCGAGCCCAGTTGATTTCTTCTATTTACAAAATAAAAGTTTTTATCGTCGAGGCATTTGTGCGTTGTAGGCGTGTTCTTCGAAAAGTTTCGGTAACTTACAAAATCTTTTCCAAATTTGTAGGTGATATCTTCGTTTTCGCTAACGGGAAAGTTTTTACCGCAAATGCTACGGAGTTGTGCAGGTAGACAGATGGACTAACGAAATTCGGATATGCTTAAGTGCGTTTCAAATTCGAAATTGGCCAAGAATTTATATACTTGATGGGGTCTTTGAAGCTTGTTTCTGCGCGTTATAAAGATACTGCAAAAATAATTAAATTTTGGGACACTTTAATACTGGGTAGGCGCGGTCAATTTTTTTAATTTTTGTGCAGGTACTATAGCATCGCCCATAGAATACGTTTTCAAATTTTTGTAGGTTTATCTACTACAGCTTTTGAGTAATAAGCAAAAAAACCTATTTTCATTCCTTTTGAAAAACAGCGGTGTTCTCAGTTTACGTGGTGCTGTGGACGTGCTCTTCAATCGATTTGGCCCATTTTCAATGCCAACATGCGCACAAGAACTTCCACAATTTCTGCCAAATTTGAATCTGATAGCTTCATTTGGGCGACGTGGAGGGTAGTTACCGCCGACGTTACACGAACGGACAGACAGATGGATGGACATTTCTAAATCAATTTCGAATTTGGTGCTGATCAAGAATGTATGTACTTCGTGGGGGTGAAGCTTGCTTTTGGACGTTACATACGTTTTGACAAAATGAATACATCTCTCATTCGTCTCGAACCGGTTCGAACCTCTTGTAAATAGTGGAATATATATATTATTCTTTTTGTAGCTTATCAGCGATAAGCAAAAACTCAGGGAATTCGCTTGTGAAAACAGAGCTCGTCTCAATTTATGTTGTATTGTGAGAATGTTAGCGAATCGATTTCGTCAATTTTCAATAACGAACTCATTACGCTGGAAAGTTTTTACAACAGGGATTACACAGACGAACAGACAGACATGGTTGTATCGTTTCAGAATTTTATGCTGATCAGAAAGAAATATATATATGAGGCCTCTGTAGCTTCTTTCTGCATCTTGCTACCTTTTCAACAAAATCGTTCGATGGTGAGTATAGAAAAATCACTTAGTCTATATTCTCGCAGCTGGTGATATACGTAAAGGATTTGAAATAATATTGATTTTTGTTTGATTGGTGAATATTTGAATAAAGACTAAAAAGAGGGCCATCTGTTGTGTCTTCTTGAAAACAAATCGTGCTTTAGGAAAAAAGTGTTTAAAGTTTCAGATGCCCGCGTACAGCTATAATAATATGTTCAGAAAATTAAATTTGGATTGCACTAAACGTTGCCGCGCCAATAGTCGTTTCTTTGAATATTTACGAACTCATTCAAGTCAGTAAAACAAAAATCTAGAAAGACGTTACCCCCTTAAAACTGACGACTTTATTTACTATTGAATTCAACGGAATTGAAGAACAGCAGTAGACATAGTATGGTTTGAGGTGTTCAATCGAAATCTCCCTAAAAAACCAGAAAGTTATTCCGCTGCCATCTCTTCTTCTTCTTTCATATCCATCACCAAAGGATGAGAGGCGTAATCACTTCGTCAAAACGCTTGCAACGCCCAGAAGGAAGCTTCACAGACCCCACAAAGTATATACATTCTTGGTCAGCACCAAATTCTAAATCGATTTAAGCATGTCCGTCTCTCCGTCTGTTTAATCACTTTTCTACACATTCTCTTGGCCCCAAAAATAAAGCTATCAGCTTCAACTTTGGCAGAAACAGCGGAAGTTCTTGCACGCAGGCTGGTATGAAAATGGGCCAAATCGGTTGAAGGACACACGCACAGCATCATGTAAAATGAGAACACCTTTGTTTTTCAAAAGGAATGAAAAATTGGTTTTTCGCATATTTTATGGGCGATGATGTAGCATTCGTGCACAAAAATAGAAAAAATTGACCCCGCCTACCCAATATTATAGAGTATCAAACTTTATTGATTTTTCAATACCTTTATAACACGCAGAAACAAGCCCCAAAAACCCTACAAAGTATATAAATTCTCGGCCAGTATCAAATTTGGAATGCACCTAAACATGTCCGCCTTTTCGTCTGTCCATCTGTCCGTAGGCGCATTGGTGCATTGGCGGTACACACACTCCCATTAGCGAGAATGAAGATATCCCCTAAAAATTTGCAAACGTATTTGGCAGTGGCCTAAACTTTTCAAAGAACACGCCTACAACGCACACATGCCTCTGCGACAAAAAGTTTAATTTTGAAAATAGAAGAAATCAGCTGAGCCCGCTCCATATTGTAGAGCATGAGAATTTCGTTCTTTTACTTCTTTTGCCTTCTTTTGGGGTAAGCAGTGATGGGTATAAAAGATTCGGTGCCGACCGAATTTAATTTTCTTACTTGTTTTTTTTTTCAAGATATATATAATAATAACATTAAAACGAGGAACACTTTTGTTGCGGAGAAACGGAGAGCATGAATGGAAAAAAGACGTTTTGCAAAAACGAAACTATACCCGCTAGCAATTGTCAATAGGAAAGTTTTTTTGCGTTTTTTTTTTATTTTTTAAGGACACAAATGGAAAGCCATAAACCTGTTTTTCACCATCTTTTCATTACTTTCAATTTAAGCTTTACGTTTTGAAAAAACAAACAAGAAGAAAAAAGAAAGTCGACACCTTACTGTTTGGAGAGATCTGCGCTGGCAGGAAACTGTGTTACTTACTTACTTCTTTATTCTTTGTTAATTTCTCGCCCGGCAGTTATTTATCTGCAAATAAAAATCGAAATTATTATGCAACGTAAACCAGATTTGCGGGCAAGAAAAAATCAATAAATGTGAATGTGTACAACTAAGAATTTAAATTCCACTTCAATCGTCTGTTCATCTGCTGCTGATCAGAATCATGAGAACAGTTATGAGAATATGTAAACTGTAAATGTATCTTGATTGAACCCCAGAACTTTTAAGATAATAACTGCGGTAAATAGACCGATCTTATCTAAAAAATCTCAAAAAACAAGTTAAAAATTTCTACAAACATATACATGAGTATATACCCCTCTAAGTATTTTTATAGTCTACACCCCTTGAGGTACAGCGTGTATAAAGTGTGTGCGGTTGTATGGAACATGTAGAAGCGCTTAAGACAGACCAGTCCTTTGTTATACCGATCGATCCAAGATCATTTTCTGAAGCGATTTAATTCTGTCTGTGCGTCTGTCTGTCTGTCTTCCCGTCTGATGTGCGTCCATATTATTTGTGATATGTGGCGTTCAAGCCCTTCTAAATTGGTCTGAAAAATTCAGTTTGGCTAATCCAATTTTTTGAACCCTCTTCCGTATAACCGTTCATACGAAAACTGCGTCTTTATATAACGAAAAGGTATCATTTTTAATATTTCACTGTGAAAATTACTCCATTACTCGGATTACGTAGGTCCATTTTTTGGATACCAGTACTTACAAGGATTCCCCCAATATTTGGGCTGTCATGAAAAGTATGCCTTTTGCCAATGTGAATAATTGTATTAAGCAAGGTGTAGTAGGATATCTAAATTCGATCTTGCCCGACTATAATGTTCTTACTTGGTTTTTTCTTTTTCTTTTTTTTGGATTGCGGCATAAAGTTTAACTTTGAGGCATCTCTATGTATATTAGAGGAGACGAAAACTTAGTGCCATTCTTCCTAATAGATGGTTTTAGACTTTAGACGGCGCGCTACGAAGCATTTGCTAAGTGACAGTTCGTAGTTTAATTTACTTCTAAAAACGAGTCTCACTTTCAATATCAACTTGACGGTACGAACTTTGCGAAGGGAACAATGCCTGCACTTTTCATCATATAACATCACTAGCGAACATTGATTAAAGCTCAAGTTTGAAACATTTTCATGGGACTGAATAAAAAATTAAGCTGAAGATATTTGGATAGCAGATGAATGAATATGAACTAACAGTGCTTAATACAGGGCGAAGAAACGAAAGTCAGAAGATGTGGAAGGCAATGCCATTTTATTTATTTATTATTTTCTATTCAATTGATTCTTAGCAGTAGATCTTGTGCTAATTATTAGTAATAACTAGTGCACAGTATATGAAGACAAGTAAAGAAGCAAAAAATGACTAAAATATTAAACAGAATAAATTTAATGCCTAAATAAATGAGAGAGAAAAAGAAAGCACGTGTCCATCCATGATAGGGATACAGACCAGAGTACGAGTGAACCCCTAAGCCATTGCAAACATGCAAAAGCTTGGCAACGGATAATATTAAACCAATTCAGCTAACTCTCGAATCATACTAAGATGTTAAGATTACAAGTCAATTTGGATACAACATAGGCTTATTAAGGGACGTTGATTTGAGAGACTTTAAGGAAATCCATATTGCGATTGAGTAAGAGATAGCATTTTGGATGTTTGCGAAAGACTCTAAACGAATTGAGAGGCTCGTAATTATGTGTACACTGAGTAGGCGTTATGAAGATAAAGTGCCTACAAAAACGATTCGGGACATTAAAATCGATCCCACCAAGTAATCGACGAATCGATAGCACCATTTATTAATTTAATTGGGAAGGAAACACCAAGAATAAATCTGCGTTTCTCAAGTGACGAAAAGGCTATTAAAAGCAATCTATTGGCATAAGGAGGCAAAGAAACAAGCCTAAATTCCTAGGGGCAAACAGCAAGAATTGCTTTTCAACGGATTCTATTGAATTTGTATAACCTGATTCACGTTGTCCAGAGCTGCTTCCACTTTCAACTGTCATTACGGCGGACAATTGAATTATATGAATAGTTCAGAATGAATCGATAGGAAAGGCGTCATCATACACGCATGTTTTTCTCTTTTATAACACTAAAAATTGAGAAAGCCCGGGCTTTGTCTAATTCGGTTACTTCCCGAACTTTCACTCCCTGACTCTCTTGATGATGTAAATCTGACTGCTGAGAGATTGCGAAATTCATTTGTTCATCCAGTTTTTCGAATTCTACAATGACGTCGTAATGGCTTTACCGGAGATAGGGCAAAAGATTATTGATCAAAATTGCACGTATTTCGTGTAATGAATTTCATCTGATATGTAAAAGTAATGTATTTTAATTTTAACCTTTACCTACAAGAAACCATGCAGCTTGAATAAATATATGTGCGATAATATATGCAGCAATGATTTTTGTGTTATTTGTTTTTTTTTTTTTTTGCTTTTTATTATTTTCTTCTTTTTTTTGTTTTGTTTTTACTAAAGAGGAGCTAAAAAAGTCCGTTTAACGAAACGATAACTGAAAAACAATATTTACGAGGAAATGCCTATGAAGGCAGCCAAAAAGTAATTAAAGAAAAAACTATAAATCAACATTCACGAACGACTATAATAAAATTTAATAAATATTTTTGCATACAAACACGAATTTTATCATATCTCTATGTGCGTATATTAATTAAAATACATACATATGCCGATGTATGAACGCACTTACATATACATATCTATATCTATATAAAAGTAGATATATTTATATATATATATTATATATATATATATATATATTTGTATATACGTACATACATATTTAATCTATTAAAATTTACACGTATGTTTATGGATTTGCGCTTTTTGCTTGTGTGAATGCATCGTAACATATTAATATAGCAAAAAATTATAAAACATTTTTCCTACGTGCAAACTTACATATACAGGTATATTTATCGACTTGCGTATGTCGATAGCTATAAGGTGTTAAACATAATATCATATATATTAGGTTCTTGCATGTATTTTGATCAATGACATCTATTGGTGAAAATGACAAAATAACGCGAAGTAGATTCGATGATAAAATAACAGTTTTCCATTTAGCCTTAATGAATTATTCAGTGTCTGCAGACGCTAATCCTGGAGCGCTCAAAATTGCATTTTGATTTGAACAAATCTGTTGCCGAGCCCTATCAAATATTTTTAGAAGCTTATGGTGAAGCTTGTCCATCTTATCCCAATTGTCAATTTTGGTTTCAACAACTTAAAAGTCGGGATTTTCATGTCAATGGCAAAGAGCGGCAACAAACTCTCAAGAAGTTTCGAACAGTTTAACAGCTGATCAATCATCTGTTTCTAGGCGTTTACATGGCTGCCGTACGAATTGACTGACGCTATTTTGACCACACGGTGCAGAAAATGTCACGGATGCATTGTTGCAACTCGAATGGCAAGTTCTGCCACACCCAGCGTACTGAGCAGACATAGCGCCTTACGATTATCACTTGTTCGAATCAATGCAGCGCAGCTTGTTTGTGGTTTCGAAATGCTGATGAAGTGCGAAAATGGGTCGATCGTTGGATCGCTGCCAAATCAATATCATTCCTTCGACGCGGTATCGCCATGTTACCAGAAAGATGAGGGAAAAGTTGGAGAAAATGATGGAAAATATTTTGATTAATCAATACGGTACCAATTTTTCTCAATAAGTACCCTTTTCAGATGATCAAAATACATGCAAGAACCTAATACATATATATTTTAAATCTATTGAATTCATACTATGCACACTTGTATACCGTCTGCGTATGCTATGGCAACTTTACATTGTGTATAACAAACATGTCACTCAAACTAATTATATTCTGTATGAGTGTTGAAGATTCAGAATTGATTAAGTTTATGTTCATTTGTTGATTGTTGTTTGGCAAGAACAATTTTGCAGGCAAAGTTTGATACTCTTCGGAAAGCATATTTAAACAAAAAAAAAAAAAAATGTCATCGTTGTTGATAATAACGCAAACCTATAGAGAAACAATTAATTTTCTGAAAGACCATATGCGTTATCGGAGCAAACGTGTGAACGTTATGGGAATGCTGTCATATAACATGAACTGACTTTTCCCGAATATCCATTCCATTGCGATGAATAAATAGAAATTCAAAAAATGTAACTTAAGACGTAGCCACATCTCCGATGCAATTATTTCCGATCACACATAAGATCCTGTTGGTTTATTAAAATAGCATGATATACAGATAAAGAATTCGATACAGAACGATATAGAACTTATATAGAACCAGTGTTGTTTGTTCGGTTTCTCTGTTCTAAAATATACGATTTCCTTGATTTTTTTAAAACTTATGTAAATAAAAATACTCTACGCAAAATCTCGTTATTCTTAAAAAGAGAAAACAAAATGGAAATTACTTAATAACTTACTGATATAAATGTTTGTTATTGTTATTTTTTTTTTCCTTTCTAAATATTATTTTAATAAGGCAAATTTCTCTACATCTCGTTCCAGTTTTCTTTCCCAGAATTTTTTTATATCTTGCATAAATTTCCTTTTTTTCATTTGTTCTTTATCTTATAATAACAGGTGTTGGCACTACTTGCAGTAAGAGGTATGTTAAGTTTTTACATATGTAAGGTAGACTCGGATTTCATTATACCTATCGATTCGAAAGTAAGCTGTTCTCTCCATATGCCTATCCAAAAAGTATTCCATTACATGAAAATTTTTTGGGTTTTTTTTTTCAAAAATAAGTAAAGAATTTTATTACACGAAATGAAGTAAGGTATCTAATGATCACCCTTGCCTAACTGTTATATTTTAACTTGTTTTTGTTTCCTATCAACAAGTGTGGTTTCAACTTGATTTAAAAAGCAAAATATCCACCTGAATGGACGAAGGTAAAGAATCTCGACTAGCAACTCAATGGTCGTGCGTTCGAATCTCAAGTGCGGTAGAGTTTTTAATAAGTTCTTATATGCTAGTGCTTTAAGACTTTAATCTTAGAATTTATCTAATTTACTAAATTGACAAAAATAATAATAAAAAGCAAATATTTGGCATTATTTACAAATACCGGATAAGCTGTAAAGGGCTGTTTCAGGTCTATGCAGACCTGGAGACAAAAACGGTACTAATATCGTATTTAATGTGATCCTTGGATAACAGTACTTCTCCACATTATCTTTGCCTTCAACTGCACGTATCTTAGATTCTTTCATCATCGCTTTTACGGACAGCAATCTTCCAAATTCGTGTTAAATTGGTTCAACATTTCATGTAATTCCATTATGTCCGCCAGATGGATTAATTAGTTAATTAACTAATCCGCAAATGTAGACGAATAGGTAAGAAACGTGTCTACCAAGTCAGTGTTCGCCGGTTCAAGTCTCAGTGCGGTAAAGCTCACTTCCGTTAAAGCTATAGTGAGTGGTTAGTCGGGAAAGGCATAGTACTTACCGATTGCGCACACACCCACTAGCCTGCAACCACCTTCCTATCTCTTTCGTTTTTTTCATTCTTTCTGCGCGTCACAAAAAAAAAATGCCACTGTCCAAAGCAGTTGATCTTGAAGTCCAGATTTATTGAAGACCTGGTCTATTCAATTTCGCCTGTCCTTGTAAGAAAAAGAAGTCTAATGTCTATTACGTCTTACTTTGAAATTAACCAATGAATTTTCAGAGGCTTGTATATAACGGCGTCGTTATTGGCAGGAAATCTACTGTTTTCTCTTATTTACTTGAATCTACGTTGCTTTTGTTGCCTCTTGTTTTATTTTGCATTTTGCCGATTTTATTGAAGTCCATAATAGGACATTGCCTGTAATCACTGTATCTCGCACTTGTAATGTTTATTCACAACATCAACATATGCTTGTTACTTCTAAGCGCATCATCTAGGCTTTAAGTCTTTAAAAAATTTGAAGAAGGAAAAAAAAGAAATATTGCAAAAAGAGATCTTTTGAAATTTCGATACGGAATTATTTGTGGCTTCAGTATGTAATGAACGCTTGTCCTCAATATTCTGCGGTAATGGTTATCAATTGCTTGTAAGTCTGAGTACAGCAAATGCGAATCGTATAAATCATTATATTATGATTTGTATTCGCGGTATGCACGCACATAAGAACATAACAAACAACAATTAATGGCGACATTGTTTTTCATGAGCAACATTTAAATGTTGCAAGCTTGTCCTAAATATAAAAAAAAAGAAAAGGGAAATAAATGAATGCGTACAAAATAAACAAAGAATGAACGAACGCTGGGAGTTAACGTGCATACGATATAAAAACTTATCGCTATTTCATAAAGAATGTATTCGAGTGGAAGAAAAGCGGAAAACGAAAACAGTGTCCTTGTTAAAGCAGAAAGGCAACGCGAATCACTGCTGACTCGCGCACATTTTATTTACCCCCCTCGCGACCGTATAAGCTGACGTTTTCGCTATGTTTGCGTAAACAGATAAGAAATCTGAATATAATAAGTGGCATTCGCCTACTCTCATACGTGTGCTTACGTTCACGTGTGAATGTTATTAATTCCGCATTCAATGGCCCATCTTGTGCGGACAGTCATACTAACCGAAAATCGACTATCATATGGAAAAACATCAAAACCCAACAAACACAAACTTCCAAAAAGAAATTATATTCATCTCGGATTGATGAGATTGATTGTTGATATCAATCCCTTGCATGATGATAATGAAAGTACTTAGTAAGCCATTCTCAAGGAAAAACGTAATTAATGCTACGTGGGATTTGATAAGACTGTCGCTACCCCTTGACAAAGTGCTCTCGATAGACCGTATCTCAACATGTATTCGAGCGGAAGGAACAAAGCATGCAAAAATCAGATTTCAATATTAAGATATTGGGTTACATTTCATGAAGCGTCAATTGCAAGAAACGTTACGTTGCCTGTCTCCTGAATCAAAAGGAATGAGAAAAAATATACACTTTAAGCTTTGCCGAATAACCATGGCTCTATATTTGATGGACTTAGTTGAGCACAGTCTGCTAAGAGCTACGCAAACGAGACCAAGCCATCAACGATATTGAATGAAATTAAACCAATCATTCGAAGACCAATCGGTCATAATCTGCTGAAAGATATGATGTCTCATAACATTTCGCAGCATGGCAACACTCAATAAAACGATCGGTTCCTATTTGGATATAAGAAAGAAAGTGACGTTTGCTTTATTTTTTATACACCAAACAAAGATAAGAAAGAGTTCGTTTTCTTACAAAGTGGAAGCGTCACTTGAAGTAAAAGAATGTCGTAATAAATATTACTTTTGATACCCAAGCTACGCTGGCCGCTTTAGTCATTTCGCAGACATTCATATCCGAAAAATACGTACATAACCTCCCTTCTTCGTAAGAAGTATTAGCACGCGAATCAATTTGATTTTGTCTGTGTGCCGATCCATCTATTCACTGTAATCACAATTGTGGCCGTAAAGTTTATCTTTAACAATAAAATAGATCTCGAAACCCTTTCGTCTTAAAAAAATCATTGAAATTGATTGACACATTCTTCCACCATTCGGAAAGTTCGCTAAATTAGAAATTAACTCTCTATCATAGTTTTGGGAAACACTTTTATAGCCACGACACGAGGTGTATCCAATAAGTAAAATTTTTGCAAGGCATCACACATTATATCAACCGAAAGATATGCATAATCTATTTAAGACTGTCCGTCACTCCGACATATTTTATTGAAATTTGATACTCTGAGATAACTCTCGAAAATGTATCCGATCGGACCACAGCTGTAACGTTTCACAACGTAGTATACGGATATGTTAAGGCTGTGTAGAGGTATCGAAAACCCAGAAAGACTTGAAAGAGACTCATATTTTCATGTATCGATCCGTTGTTGTGCGCTTTAAAAAGGTAATTTTGATTCGAAAAAACCCTCATCTCGTACCTTTCGATTTCCAAATTTTTTTCATACAGATGTCTTCAGAACCACTTTTTATGCTCGGTTGTGCTTAAATGCGTTTCACAATAGAGGCACGTTAGTGGAGCTTGATTGCGAATGAATACGATGCTGAGAGCGACTCAAAAGGTATCAATGTTTGAGGATAGTAGTTCAGAATTTCGCTATCGATTTACAAACTTTCTTCAAACTCTCTTGAGTTACGAAACATGCAATACATAGAATGCAAATTTCTGTTTATAAGGAATCCGGCTTTTTTCGATGCCACTATTTTTCACGATTTTTTCCAGTTGCTGAAATATTTGAGTGTAATCTCAGACTTTATGTGCTTAAGGCGACCGTTTTTGCTAATCAACATTTAAACATTCTGTTAATTTTGCAATAAAAAAATTAGTTAAGTGAATTGGTTTCCTTTGATTTCATTTTTTAACGCATACCTTGCGTGACGAATAACTGAAAGCGTTTTAAAAAAATTTTCGCCGAATTCTTGCATCATATGTCAGTGATGTATGTGATCATATGATGTCATCATATGTATGTGAACAATAAACATATGAATGGGGCAAATAGCATTTGAAAAAGACCGCGAATAGGTATTTGCTTAATGCAACAAAGCCGGCGTTAACTTATTTTTTCGTAAACTGTGGAGATTGTATTAAAGGATCACTCCAGTAAATTTTGGTGAATTAACTATTTTTTCATAACAATTTATATTGAACGAAACGAAAGCGAATCCATATTAATCAATATTTTAAAAGATATGGGATCGAAACGGTTTTGAAAAAGCAATCTAACCCAAGTAACTAATCCAATACAATATTTAATCTCACGAAATCTATCCAGTCTTCTTTATACCCATCACCGAAGAATGAGGGGTATATTCATTTCGTCAAAACGTTTGTCACGTCCAGAAGGAAGGATCACAGGCCCCACAAAGTGTATATATTCTCTCAGCATCAAATTCTAAATCGATTTAAGCATGTCCGTCTCTCCGTCTGTGTAATGTCTTTTGTACACATTCTGGACTACAAATTTAGCAGAAACGTCGGAAATTCTTGCTCGCAGGCTCATGTCGAAAATGGGCCAAATCGGTGAAAGGACACGCCCACAACAACACGTAAACTGAGAACACCTCTGTTTTTGAAACAAAATGAAAAATTAGTTTTTCGCTTATTACTCGTAAGCTGCACCAAATAAATGTACAAAAATTGAACACGCCCACCCAATTTAATAGTGTATCAAAATTGAATTATTTTTTCAATACATTTATAAGGCGCGGAAATAAGCTTCAAAAATCCCATAAAGTACACAAATTCTTGTGCAGTTTCAAATCTTGAATGTCCGCCTGTTCGTCTGTCCATCTTTCTGTTTACGTAACTTTGTTGCATTTGTGGTAAACATTCTCCTGTTAGCGAAAATGAAGATATTCCCTAGAAATTTGCAAAAGAATTCTGAAGTGACGTAAACTTTTCAAAAGAGACGCCTACAACGCTCACCTGCCTCTACGTCAAAAAGTTTTATTTTGGAAAATAAAAAAAAACAACTGCGCCCAGCATGAGAGTCTGTTCTTTCACTCCTTTTGTCTTTTTTTATTGTAAACGGCGACGGTAGAAAAGATTCGGTTCCGACCGAATTTAATTTTCTTACTTGTTAAACCTTAAGTTTTCTTATTTACTTTTGTCCGTATGTGAATCGGACAATTTGTCGTATCGCCAATTTTGTGCGTGTCCTTATGCGTATACTAAGGCGCTAAGCGCTGCCACATGACGCTACAAGACTTACTGTTTAAAAGCTCATTGAAAGGCTCTGCTGTCAATATACTCTACAAGATGTCATCGAAACTAAACGTCTTGGAAGCAATCAATTTTCTTAAAGATAAATTATACTAAAAAACATATGCGCTTGAGTTGTTTTTCGTTTTTATTTTTATGCGTGTTATCCGCAGTGAAAATGAAGGAAATTTTAAATGCTAAACATTTATATACATACATACATAATATCTGAGCAAATAAATCATCCACGTGCTCTTTGAGAAATAAAATCATCGAACTAAAGCATCCAATTATCGAAATCTCTAAATAAGTGGGGAAATGAAGGGTCTAATGGATCCAACTGAAACCGAATCATGGATGCGATCGATGGCGTACTTTTTAATAGGAATTTTTGCAATCTACTTACCATTGATAGGGATCATGATGATTGATAATATCATCGAATTTCTACTTTGATAAAATTTAAAATTTTTTCTAAAATGTTAGTAAAATGGCAAAATAAACGGCCAGAGCAGCAGCACGTAACATTGTAAAATAGCATTTTTTAGCACTTTATTATTACATCGCGCATCAGTAGAAGTCGTGCTGCCTCCGTCTTTCTAAAATTGATTTCCTAAGCATAAAAATTGTTTACTTGGTTCACGGTATATGCCTGCGTTTCGTACACGAATACGCAGATGTATTACAAATGTATGTATATATGTGCTTGTAAACGACTGACTTTTGATTGCAAATATGTTTGGGGACATTGCCATTGGTGGTTTACTGTAATGTCAGAATTCTTTGTTGTCTTTTTTTTTTGTAATTTTCTTATGGTTGAGCGTACGAGGATATATTCATAAAATTCCTGAAGAAAAAGTTCTACTTCTGATATGTTAAAATGTACGAGGGAACACTTCGTTTTTATTTGTTGTTTTTTTATTCCGTTTTTTTTCTCTTTTTCTTTTGTTTTTTTTTTTTTTTGGTGCCATTTTCTTTGACTGAAATCAGAGACAACTAAATGGCAAGATAATCCAACATTATGTTCAATATTTAAACCAGGAAATTATTAGCGACTTTTTGTATTCTCGTTATCAATAACCGCAGTAAAACTGTTAATTAGCAGTAATTTGACTGCTTGCTCCCTCATTCTCATTATTTCATCATGCAATTATTTTTCTGTTTTTAAGTAAATATGTTACACAATGTGCACAATTGAAGAACTCTAAATTTTATGTTCGCCGACATATGCGAAGAAATTCCACAACACAATACAATACTCAGATACAATAACACATGTGTGACGTGAAAAGTTTGCAGAAATATGTCAAATACATGTATAAGCAAATAAAGCTATGAATAATAAATAAATTAGATAAAGATAAAGATAAAGATAAAGATAAAGATAAAGATAAAGATAAAAATAAAGATAAAGATAAAGATAAAGATAAAGATAAAGATAAAGATAAAGATAAAGATAAAGATAAAGATAAAGATAAAGATAAAGA